>RPOG01003196.1:0-47721 GCA_008086565.1 Thalassoma bifasciatum | reverse complement strand
CCCTTTTTTTGTGTCTGAGTGCAATATTTCCTTCCATCATGAATTGAGTATTTCATCACATGTATTTCTTTATTCTATGAAACCTGTGTTATTTGAACACATCTTTAAACTATTAAAATATAACATGTTTTTTTGTGTTTTGGTTCCTCAAACCCCCAAAATGTCAGGTGGTGCAACCGTCCTGACAAGTATCCACAGTAATTAAACTCTAAAAATTGAATGTCAGTTATTGTAAATGGAAATTAAAAATACAGTGGCATTATTTTATGCTTGAACCTTTTTAAATAAAACATTCTTTGCAAATAAAAAGAATTTTAAAGCTGTTGAGAAATGTAAAAAACTTTTGTCCCGTAATTTTCACCTTGTCAAATGTCAGGGTGGTGCAACCGTAACATTAGACTTTTATTTTAAAGTGAAGAGAATAAAACAGGAAACAGGAAACTGCATCAGCCAGAGGAGCCCAAATGACATTTGTGACCAAGTGGAAAAGTTTGTAGATTTCTCTGAAATACTGATAAAAAAGGTTTTTTCACTTCATTGGTGACTGGAACAATTTCCATGTCAGGTGGTACAACCAATGTAATAATGTGAAATGTTATTTTAACATCAAATTATTTATCTTATTCACAAATAAAAGAAATGAAACACACAAAATGAAAATGTATGAGTCACTACAGACACTTGAGAGATACTTGCCAATAATTTCACACAGAAAAAATAACAGGACCATATTAATATATTTTCATATATTTGGTTGCTCCACCTGACATTTTTGGGTGCTCAAATTAAAAATACTAAAAAATAATGAACCTAAAAACTTTGAAATGTTGGTCAACAACTGAAATCTGTTAGAAAACATAATTCTTCACTCAGAAATATGTTTTTTATCCATTTTCAAAGAACTTTTAGAAAACACGTTTTTGGACCCTCTTTTGTCATTGACCCATATAACACAAGCCTGTTAACACCAGCCAAAACTAAAATATAACAAACTTGGAATGAATCAAATGATATATAACTTGGGACAAAATATCAATTTCATCTTGTATATGAAACAGGGGTGTGCAGACATTTTGAAAGGCAGGGGCAGAAGAATATATCGGCCACACAATTCGCATTTTGGCTCCCAAGAGGGCAGTTAATCATGTTTTCACCAGAGAAAGAGTCAGATTAGTGTGTTTTGCCAAATGGTGCTTAGAGTGTGTGCTTTGGCTCCCGAGAGGGCACTTCAAAGTTTCCATTTTGGCCCAAATAAGGCCAGTTTATCTTGTTTTAGCCCCACAGAGTGTCTTTTTTTTGCACATTTTGGCTCCAAGAAGAACAGTTTAGCATATCTTAACCAGCCTCAGCGGCATATTAATTTGGTTTGCCAACAAAGAGAGCAGTTAAGTGTGTGTTGTTGCTCCCAAGTAGGCACTTTACCACAAGTTTGGCACCAAGTTGTGCTCTTGAGCATGAGTTTTTTGCTCCTGAAGGGGGACTTTAAAGTAGTTAAGCTCCCAAGAAGGCACTTAAGTGTGTGTTTTGGCTCCCAGGAGGCCAGTTTATCATGTTTACCAGCCAAAGGGGCTGATCAGTGTAGTTAACCAGCCAGGGCAGCACTTCAACGCATGTGTCAGTTCCCAAGAGAGCAATGAAAGGTGAGTTTTGGCTCTGGAAGAGGCACCGAAGAACATGTTATGGCACCTGAGAGGGCACTTCAGAAAATGTCTTGGCTTCCAAAAGGGCACTTTGGCATGTGTTTTGGCTCCCAGAGGGGGTTTCTCATGTTTTAACCAGCCAAAAAAGCAGTTTAATGGGACTCACCAACCAGTAACCTACAGTCCCTGACAAAAGTCTTGTTGCACAAGGACAAAGTAACTTAAAATGGCATCTAACTTTATTTATAATCATTTAATTTCTACAATAAATGGTTATTTTTAATGTCAAGGGCCTTCACATTAATAACTGGGTGGGAAATGAAACCGTCAAAAAGTGGTGTGATGTTTACAGCTTGGTAAAGCCCATGACACCTGTTTCTTTGCCATTCCAGTCGACTTCATCAATAAGTTATTTGAGTCATTGCCAAGATGCATGGATACAGTCCTCCAAGCTCATGGGAGTCATACAAGATATTAATTCTTTTTTCCCAAGACACCTTGACTTTATGTTCTGAACGTATTGTAGCATGTTTTCAAATTAAAGTATAATTTCTACCATAAACTGTTTTTTGTATGCGACAAGACTTTTTTCCAAGCAAAATCTGATCTTTCTGTCCTAATTAAATGATAAAAAATTAATGAATGATGAAACTTTATTCTGGTAAAATAAGCATAATCTAGAGGCCTTTACCTTTCATATAAGCCATTTCTGATTCCAATTGATCAACTACAAGTCAAGTAATTATTTGTTGCTCTTACAACTTGGATATGTGACAAGACTTTTGTCAGAGAGTGTACTTTAGCATGTGTTCTGACCATAGACTGTATAATGAGTGGACGCAACGACGTTCGGCTCAAACTGAAGCCTCCAGCAGATGCCCCGCCCCCTGGTGTCTGGCTGCAGTATAGGTCATAAGCTCCGCCCCCTGGTGTCTGGCTGCAGTATAGGTCATAAGCCCCGCCCCCTGGTGTCTGGCTGCAGTATAGGTCATAAGCCCCGCCTCCCCATGTATTCCAGATATGAGCCGGGAAAACTTTAAAAAATTACGATACCTCGTAGAAACGTTTCTCTCATCCTTACACTAAGGTAGTATGACGATGTCATCTGGCTGCATGGTGTTCAGGTGTTTTTTTTCTGAGAAGTTAGTTTCTCATTAGTTATTGGACGTTAAAAACCGCGATATAAGATTCGTTTTACGATAGTTGACAGCTGCCGTTCGTGAGTAGTTTTTATCGGGGATATAAGAAACTTCGGGAAAGAGCCAAAAGGAGACTAAACCTTCTGAAGAAGAAGAAATAAATATTTTTATTTCTCTTTTTTACTTGGCTCCACCTGAAATTCTCTACTGCGCAGACTCTGGCTGCACAATGAGAAATGGGTTTTTTGGTTTCAAAATCGTAGAATGGTGACAGGAGGAAGCACGCTGTCCATTCTATACAGTCATTGGTTCTGACTCCCAAGGGGACCCTTTAGTGTGAGTTTTTGCTTTTAAGAAGGCACTAATGCAAGTTTGGCACCAAACAGGGCATTGTAGGGGCTGATTTGGCTCATTTAAAGGTGTTGGCCTTTGAAAAAATATAGCTGATAACCTCTGATTTAATTACGTTTAAACTCTTAAAAAAAACAGCAGCCCAAAAACCAATTCTGGTCTTAGTGTTTAATAAAAAACATCTGTATCTGACAATTCCCAGGAACTCAGAGTAAAACTGAAAGTTTAGGAACAAAAAAAGACTTCATTGTTAAAGAAAAACTTGTAAGATAATAGACTCCAGATAAAAGTGTCATCCTTATAAATCTCTGAAGGGTTTGAAGAGTCTTGTGTGAATTTACTGAACAACTCCCCACTTTTATGACCCGTTTGTCTTGTTTGTAGAGTCACAGTGAGAACATGCAGCTGCCGGTGGCTACACACCCAAACGTTCCCAGGCCACGCTGTGCCTACTAACGCTGTTTCAGAGGAACACGATGTGCAGAGAGTTACCGCGACAGTGAAGCAGATATTTAAACTCTTTAAAAAGCTGTGGACACCTTTAGAGGGCGCAAGAGAGCAGAAGTCACAGAGGTTACTGTCAATTTTGGGTCATTTTAGTCAATTTGAAAGCTTTAAAACTGCAGTTCATTGAGTGTCCACTAGAGCAATGTTTCCCAACCTTGGGGTCGGGGCCCTTTGTGGGGTCGCCTGGAATGTGAAAGGGGTCCCCTGAAATGTCCAAATAAAATTGAACAAAATGAAAATGCTTTCTTCTGTAATCATTATTCTTTTAAAAATTAAAAACAAAAAAACACTGAAAAAGTCTTTACACTTTTCTTTCACTTTAATAGGGGCAGCTAAAAATAAGAACATGGTCCTTCAAGCTGCTCCTTTCCAGTCATGTAGGGTGTCAATTTCAAATGTTAAAAAATGTGTGTATCATTCAATATTGTATTATTGTAAACTCTCATGTAGGGAACAAATAAAATGAATGAATGAAAATATATGAATTCTTTATGTACAAGTATTTAGTTACAGTTTTATTATTAAGTATTTGAGTATTTTCAGCATTGGATAATGAAGTACATTTATAATTTGAGTGTTGTTTTGAAATGTTGTAGCATTTCACTATTAAGTATTTTTCAAATATATTCAGTATTTTCTGTATCCAAGCTATTTGCTTTTAATTTTTACTTTCCTGGATCCAATATTTTAGCATTTCAAGCATTAGACTAAATTTACAGTGCAACACTGAACTTTGTGCTGTTTTGGTCTTATTTGTCTACAGTTGTTGACATAGTTTATTGCTCTATTTGCCTTTTTATTGTCTCTTAGGGATAAACAACGTTTTTTGAATTTGAAAGTTCACTTACAATAAAGTTTATATCCTGACCTGAAAAATTAAAATTGTCACTTTGTGAACTAGCTCTGGCTACTCTGTATGTGCAACAAAGTATAAAAAGATAGGGAAAAAAAAATTATCTTGAGATTAAAAAAATGTCCCCATAAAATTTTGGGACATGAAAATGGGGTCACAGCCCAAAAAGGTTGAGAATCACTGCGACAAGTCGAGTGAAGTTTTTTTGAAATGCAAGTGTATCCTCAATGAAAGTTCTGGACACAAACCTCTGGTTCTCTTCTCTCTCTGCAGGCGTCATGGTTTTCTTCTGCTTCAGGTGCTCGATCACAGCGTTTTGTTTCATCACCACCTGAAGTTTGAAGAGTAGGAAGAGTTTTAACTTGGACGTCATGTAGAGGTAAATGTTTGGTTCTGGGTGATGGATTTACACACAGACCTGTTTCTGGATGATGTCGCTCTGACTGGCTGAGTTCAGAGCTTGCTCCCTCTTTGCCTCGGCCGCTTGTTTCTTCTTCTGCTGTTGCTGCTCTCTGAGCTGTTGGATCCTCTGGAGCTGCTCCTGGACCGAAGCCGTCTGGATGGTCACGACGTTCCCGATCTGTGCGGAGAGAAAAAGTGGACGACAAAAGGTCGATACGAGGAAACAGAGCTTCAGCCTTTCTGAGCAGTTATGGCACTTTCTTACTCGTGTGGTTTTACCCGGAGATAGTTCAGAGTTGGTTCGACTTATGAAAAACCCTAGAACCTGTTCGCTTTCAACGATCAAGAGCCACATCCCTACATCTTTAAATGCATTAGAAATCACTCTTTCATCTAGAGAAGAATGTTCATATTTATTGAAAGAGAAATGAAAATAAGATCTTAGATTTCAGATCTGCTCTTTCAAACTTCAACAAACCAGTGGTGTGCACAGACATTTTGAAGGGCAAGGTCAAAAAGAATAAAAAAGGGCACATACGGTGCAAGTCAATGGGAAAGTTCATGTTTTCAGCAGCCAAGGGGCAGTTTAACGTGCTTCACCAACCACAAAACTACTTTGACACACATTTTTGCTCCCAAGAGACCACTCAAGTGCATGATTTGGCTCTTAAGGGGGCACTTAAGCGTATTTTGGCTCCCAAAAAGACACTTATATGTTTGTTGCAGCTTCCAAGCATGGGCTTTAGTTTGTGTTTTGCCTCACGAGGGTGCACTTCAGAGCTTTTTGGCTCCAAAACAGGCACTTAAGCGTATGTTTTGGCCCCTAAGAGGACAATTAAGTGAGAACTTGGCTCTTTACAAAGCACTTATGTGTGTGTCTTGGTTTCCAAGAGAACACGTTTGCATGTTTTAGCTCCCAATAAGACACTTTTTAGCATTTAGGCTACAAAGAAAGCATTTTTGTGAGTTTGGCTCCAAAAAGGGTTTTCTTGCATGTTTCGGCTTCGGAGGTGGCACTATTTTGTGTTTTGGCTCTTAATTAGCTGATTTTGTGTCTTGCAGGAAGCCAGTTTATCATGTTTAACCAGCCGAAGGTGTGGATTAGTGTGGTTCTGCCCTTCAGGGGGGCACTTTACCATGTTTTTTGGCTCCCAAAAGGACACTTTTATGTGTGTTTTGGCTCTCAAAAGTAGACTTTGTGGCATTTTCTTAACAGTTGGGCCATGCTTTGGGGCAACTGCCACCCTTGCCCCCCCCTCTGTGCACACCACTGCAACATACATTCAGACTGTGCTGTTATTTTTCTTACTTTTAATCTGAACCCCACACATCAGATTTTATTTGTTGGCCATCAGAGAGAGAACTGAATGCTGTCAAGCTTCTTTTTTTCTCATTAACAACAGGTAAAGACTTCTACATTGCTTTCAAAAGATTGGGAGAAATATTTAAAACACTAACTGATTAGGGGGGAATTCAAAGAAATATACAATTCTCCTGCTTGTGCTGTATTCAAAGATAAAATAAATGTAGAAAAATCTACTGTTAATGATGTAGAAAGGCCTTTTTTGAGTTTCCATGAGTGAATGAAAGAAGCCTGGTTGGGCAGGTTTGCTGGTCTACCTGTCCTCCCTGAGCTGAGGTGGTCCCGCTCTGTTGTATCTGGATAGGAAGCTGCAGTTTGATGTGCGGCGGCAGGGAGCCTCCAGCCTGCTGGGCCTGCAGCTGAGCCAACACCTACAGACACAACACGGCACACACACACACATTCAACCAGGGGGCTCTTTAAAAACACACAACACTGTCTGCACTTTTTTAAAATCACCTAAACTCAGAAACAGTGACCGTGCTGATCAGACTTGTACCTGCTGCTGGAGTCCGGACATGCTGATGAGCTGGGGCGACTGCTGCAGCTGCAGCTGAGCGGCGCCACCTGGAGTTTTGATCTGCAGCGAGGTGGGAGACTGGATGGGCATGTGAGCCTGCGTCTGGTTGGGCAGCTGACCCTGTGGGGTGGCTGAAGGGGGGGTGCTGGTGGTGGCCAAGGGTGTGGCCCCGGCTTGGATGGGTGCTGCGGCCTGTTGGACCGGGGTTTTGGTGGAGGTGGAGTTCGGCTGAGTGGCTGGAGAGAAAAAAGAAGATGAGCATGGCAGTTAAAACACAAGTAGAAACCAATGACTGTATATAGAATGAACAGCGTGCTTCCGCCTGTCACCGTTCTACGATTTTGAAGCCAAAAAACCCGTTTCTCTAGCCGCCATTGTGCAGCCAGAGTCTGCGCAGTAGAGAATTTCCGGTGGAGCCAAGTAAAAAAGAGAAAATAAAAATATTTATTTCTTCTTCTTCAGAAGGTTTAGTCTCCTTTTGGCTCTTTCCCGAAGTTTCTTGTATCCCCGATAAAAACTACTCACGAACGGCAGCTGTCAACTATCGTAAAACGAAACTTATATCACGGTTTTTAACGTCCAATAACTAATGAGAAACTAACTTCTCAGGAAAAAAAACACCTGAACACCATGCAACCAGATGACATCGTCATACCACCTTAGAGTAAAGATGAGAGAAACGTTTCTACAAGGTATCGTAATTTTTTTAAGTTTTCCCGGCTCATATCTGGAATACATGGGGAGGCGGGGCTTATGACCTATACTGCAGCCAGACACCAGGGGGCGGGGCTTATGACCTATACTGCAGCCAGACACCAGGGGGCGGGGCATCTGCTGGAGGCTTCAGTTTGAGCCGAACGTCGTTACGTCCACTCATTATACAGTCTATGGTAGAAACACAATGAAAGAACTTTTCCTCGCCTGCGTCTCCTCTCACCTGTGCTTGATGTGGGCGTGGCCGCCGAGGCCAGCGGGGTGAAGAGGAACCGCTGCACCTGACCGTTGGGAAGAGCCGCCTGCATGAGCTGCTGACCTGGTCCTGGGATGACGGTGACGCCTTGAGGTATGACCTGCAGCTGACCCGTGGTCTGGCCCTGACCCTGAACCATCACCGTCAGAGCCTGTTGGGTCCCGCCCACGCCGGCCTGCCGCTCCACGCCCGACCCCGCCTGCTGCTTCTGAGGGAGGCCAGAGAAAAGATGTGTTGGAAACAGAAGAGAGGTCTGCACTGCAAAAATCTCAGCAAGTCATAATATGTCTCATCTTCAGTCAAAATAGTCTTTTTATTCTAAATATGAGTCACATTCAATAACAAGTCCAGAAAAATGTCTTATTTCAAGTAATTTACAGACAAAAATGAGTTCTGAGCCTAAGAAGACATCTTTCCAATTTCAAGAAACTTGACAAGTAAATTTTTCTTATCCAATGGGCAGAGAGGGTCTCTTGCACATTTGTTCACCGTTTAATTCAAATGTGTGTATATTTTTCTTACTTTTGTACAAAGTTTCTCTGTTTTTTTTATGTTTCTAATTGTAATTACTTAATATTTTTATACATATTTGATATTTAATGTTTATCTAAACTTGTTTTGTAAATAACTAGAAATCGGGCATTTTTCAGGACTTGTTAGGTAAATGTGACTCATATCAAGAATAATAAAACAATTTTTACCAAAAATAAGACAGTATGACTTGCTTAGATTTCAGTTTTTACAGACTGAGGCAATAAGATTTTCCTCCTTTTCATGATTCCAAGGTATAGAAATCTATTTTAGCGTCTATTTTTATTTCAGACTTTGGTTAATTGTTGAATTTTGATGGTTTATAAAGACTGACCAACCATCAGAAGTAGATTTAGGATCCCTCAATTAAGACTATTGGATATTTCTGCACAAACAGGTGACTTCACCCACATAACTTTATACACGAGAGCCAAAAGTGCTTTAAGTTTAGCAACTTTAGGAAATATTGATCAATTCTAATCAACAAACTGCTGACAAGGTTTGAAGTTCATGGTGAGTTGTAGAGCTGAACGATTTGCAAAAATAATCCAATTGCGATTTTTTTTGGCAAATTATTTCTGGGTCCCATCTTCTAATGTTTTTAAACAAACACAGTGTAGAACGTGAACAGTTACATTAATAACAGCACAACAACAACAACCCACTACCACTACAACTGGGACTGGATTTTCTCCATTTTAGTCACATTTTACTTCCTTTATGTCACTTTTGGACCATTTTTTGAAATCTTCTCACTATTTTCTGGGTTCACACCCAATTTTATTGTCAATTTTTGCCACTTTCGGACCTTTTTTTTGCCAGTTTAATCCCAAATTTCTTGCCGTTTTTGTTGACTTTGTCATTTTTACCACTTTTCATCACTTTTTTTCACAAATTTTGCTTTTTTCTGAATTTTTTTAAGTTCCCCCCAAATTTTTCTTGCTAAGTCTTGTTGCTTCTTGGCCCTTTTAGTCACTTTTTATTCTTTTTTGCCATTTTGGACTATTGTGCAAGTTTTTGAGTATTTCCAGGTTTTTATTGCCATTTTTTTTGCCAATTTGTATTATCTCGTACCAAGTTTTATTGCTACTCTTTGCCGTTTTTGCCTCTTTTTACCACATAGCTTGTGTCTTTTGTAAAGGTAGTTTTTAACACTTTGTCTCTTTGGTTGTGAAACTCTGGTGTAGAACAGAAAAAATCTGCTGCAAAAACTATATCTGATATGTTGACACAATTCAGGAAACATTGCACTGTCTGTGATTAGAATGTTGCAACAGGACGTATTGCCATTTAATCTAATTTGTGATTAATTGCCCAGCCCTGGTAAGTTGCAGTTTCTGTCTGAGCGTTTCTCTCTCACCTGTGTGAGCTGGGTGAGCTGTGCCATGGTGAGTTTCACTTGGCCTTGGCCCTGAGCTCGTGGGGTGCCGGGTGGAGTTTGGCCTGCAGCCTGCCCCGCTGTGGTGGGACTGGCAGACCCCTGACCGGTGACTGTAGCCACGGGGCTGGCGCTAGATATCGCCGTGGAAACCGCCTGGCCACGAATGATCTGTGTCACCACCTGTTGTCCGCCCTGACCTGAAACAAAAACAGCGAGACAGAAACATTAATACAGTCACAATGAATCATGTGTTTTTCAACTGGAAAGGTCGAATTTTCTAGATTTCCAGGAACTTTAGGGATGAAAGCGTCTGATTGGTGAAGCGTCTACATTAAGCTGACCCCCAGCTGTGATGGACCTGGTTTAGTTCCTCCTACACAATGTTCTTTTTTGAGCCTGTAAGTGTGAATGTGTCTCTGTCGGTCCCCGGTGTTATAGTTTAAAGAGCGACCCTGTAAACTTGAGACCTTTAGCTGAACGTGTCAGTGGATAATCAGTTTAAAACAGCTGCTCAAACACAACAGAAGTCCTGGATGTGTTAAAATATCCTCATCAGATCAGTATCAAATGATAATCGTAAGCTGTTTGAGAAGGATGCATTCTACTGGAAGTCCACAATCATCTAGTCCGGCGATTCCCAACCTGTGGGCCGTGGCCCCATGATGGGCCGCGAAGGTACAGCAAGTGGGTCATGAAACCATTTCCAAAAAAATATTGATCATCGCTGCGAAGAAAGCTATCACCCGTAAATGGCTACAGGCAGAAGCACCCACAATACAAAATTGGATAGAAATTATAAAAGAAATTCATGAAATGGAAAAAATGACTTTTTTATTAAGATTAAGAAGAGATTTGTATATTTCAAGATGGGAAAAATTGACACTTTATTTTGGAATAATTGATGTGGAGGGTGTCTGCTCCTCATTCCAACTTGCGAAAACAGTAACATTTAACATTTCATCAGAACATTAACTTATGAAAATGCAGTACAAAAACCTATGACTGTTGAACTCCTCGGCAATTGTGAACATTTCAGACCTGGCAACGTTTTTGATGTTTCTTGTCTTGTATCTGTTTTTTCTTTTTCATGTTACTTTTCTTTTCTGTCTTTGCTGTTCATAAATGAAAAAATGGAAATAAACTTTAAGTGTTAAAAAAAANAAAGTGCGATTGGAATGGATGAACCTGGTGTGCAACCATGAACAGTCACTGAGCAGAATCATAACTGTCATCTTTAACCGTTATAACGACTGTTTAAAAATCTGTCTCGTTCAGTTTCCTGCTTTTGTCACACACTTTACTTTACACCGAAGTCACGTTTTGCCATGAAAGATTTTCAGTGTTGAGCGTGAAGAACCAGATTCTCTACAGTGGAATCACTTAATGTGTGGTCTGCTCTGAAGTGAACACCACACACTACAAGATCAGGAGAGAAAATCTGTCCAGTCTTTTGTTATCCTCAAGTGTGTGGTCTCTAAATCTGTGCAGATCTGAAAAATCGTGTCGTGTGTCAGCCTTTAAAGCCTGGTGGTAAACTGAACTGGTTCCAGTTTGCAGTTTTTCGCTGGGATATGGGATATTTTGAAGCAACTGCAAAGAGCTCAATCACTCATGAATGTTTTATTACCTTGCTGAACCACAAGAGGAGTTCGGATTATCGTCTTTCCCATTTGCCCTGTCTGCTGGATCGGGGTTCGGATAACTGTCATTCCTGGACGGATCTGTGAGCCCGCCGCCAGAACCTAGAAAGAAATTTCCATGAAAGTGTTTTATTTTCCTTCAAGACGAGAGTGAGATAACGGAGCTAAAAGCAAAAGATAGAAATGCCAACAACAGCTTGGTGAAACCTTCCTGTGAGGGAGGAGGCTGATGTACCTGCTGCTGGGATCCTGGAGCGTTCGGCCTGATGTTGAGTGTGGTGGCGCGGGGCTGGAATGTGGTGTAGGTCTGGGCGCCGCCTGCTGTGCTCGACGGGATGATACCCAAGACTTTCTGCTGAACCACACCTACGGAGAGAGAAGAGTCAACAAATGAAGCCGTATGATAAGAGAGAGAGAGCGAGAGAGAGGAAAGGATGAGAGGGTTGAGTTTTACCGAGACACCAAAAGGCTCAGTCCTTCACAAGCAAAGATGGGGCCAGGTTCACCACTTTGTCAACAACCGCGTGAGGTGAGGAAATAGTCCAACAGTTTAAGAACAATGTTTCTCAACTGCAGGAATTGATGGATTTCATCATCTACAGTCCATAATATCATCAAAAGATTCAGAGAATCTGGAGAAATCTCTGCACGTAAGCAGCAAGGCCCAAAACCAACATTGAATGGCCGTGACCTTTGACCCTTCAGGCGGCGCTGCATTAAAAACCCACATCATCGTGTAAAGGATATTAACACGTGGGCTCAGGAACACTTCAGAAAACCATTGTCAGTTAACACAGTTCATCACTACATCTACAAGTGACAGTTCAAACTCTACCATGCAAAGACAAAGTCAGACATCAACAACACACACAAACGCCGCCACCGCCGGCTTCTCTGGGCCTGAGCTCATCTGAGATGGACTGAGGCAAAGTGGAAAAGTCTGCTGTGGTCTGACGAGTCCACATTTCAAACGCAGCATCTGTGATGGTATGGGGGTGTGTTCGTGCCCATGGCATCATGGGTAACTGTCCCAGTATCTGTGAAGGCAGCATTAATGCTGAAAGGTACAAACAGGTTTTGGAGCAACATCTGCTGCCATCCAAGACACTTTGTCTTTTTCAGGGATGTCCCTGATTATTTCAGCAAGACAATGAAACCAAGACACATTCTGCTCCTGTTACAACAGCGTGGCTCTGTAGTAGAAGAGTGCAGCTACTAGACTGACCTGCCGGCAGTTCAGACCTGTCTCCTTTTGAAAATGTGTGGAACATTATGAAGCACAAAATATGACAACAGAGACCCTGAGCTGTTGATCAACTGAAGTTGTTCATCAACAAGAATGTGAAAGAATTCCAGCTCCAAAGCTTCAACAATTAGATTCCTCAGTTCACAAACACTTATTGAGTGTTGTTAGAAGGAAAAGTGATGAAACACAGAGGGAAACATGAACCTGTTCCAGCTTTTTAGGGACGTGTTGCAGGCATTAATTTCAAAATGAGAAAATACTTGCACAAGAACAATGAAGTTTATCAGTTTGAACACTAAACATCTTGTCTTGGTGGTGTATTCATTTGAATACAGGCCGAAGAGTATTTGGGGTTTTAGCATCTAAAACATCCACCGACTGGAATCCTCAGTGCTCAAACATCCGTGGTACAATCCCTGACGTGGAGCCCTGTTTCCATGTTTGCATGCTACAAGCGAGCTCTGATTCTGAAGCCCTTCACTGACACGATTAAAACATTATTTAGTTCTCTCTCCTCGCTAGATGGCCAGCTTTGATCAGGGCGATGGTAAATATTAGTTGTGCAGGTAAACAAAATCTTCAAAGACGAACTGAGAGCTTAGTTGGGTTTCCTTTAGCATACCTGACCCCCTCATAAATAATGCATGAATCAGATCCTCCGTTTGAACTTTAATCTGACAAAGGGAGCGTTTCATATTTGTTCACCAGGCTCTGTGCCTTAATGAGCTCATGTGAAGCCGGTGGCAGAAATGGAAACCATGACTGTCGCGCTTTTTCCTCCGCTGCAGCCTTTTGCCTCCTCGCTGTGGTTTTTCGACCGCGACCGAGCAGGTAAACCTATACATCAAGGGTTTCCCTCTTCAAACAGGGACGTTGTAAGAGCAGGGGAGTAGCTGCGCTGGTCACACACATCAAACGTGCTTTTCTATGGACGCGCTGTTTGGCGCTGGGACTCCGGCGAGTGGAGAGGTCCACTTTCATTCAAAAAGACGAGAGGGAAAAAAAGAAACATGGAATCTTGTAATAGAGGGCTACCTGTCTGGGAAGCAGACCTCAGGGTAAACTTGTTTTCCTGCCTAACTTCCTTAAGGCCTTCCAAAACAAACAGGGCGTCTAACAGTCATGCTGGATAAATACACATGTCCATTAAATGGTCACACTCCACCTGAACTTAGTTTCTCCTTCATGCCGACTTCAAAGGTAAGAAAAATCACTCTCTCAGGAGCCTCCTGAGTATAATTCTGTCAAACTGATGAGTGAAATATTAAATATATTTATTACCTGGCTTCTTATGGGATGCTGGATTCTGATTGGTTAAAACCCATCAACAACCCCTTGATGAAACAGACTGGTCACATCATATCAAACTCAGGAGAAGAGTTGACGACACAGATTGTGAGGACAGGTTAAGTAATTGGCTTTTGTTTGCCTCATTTTGGTTAGTTTTTGGTATCCACAGTAATTAAACTCTAAAATTTTATGCCAGTTATTGTAAATTGAAATTAAAAATACAGTGGCATTATTTTATGCTTGAACATTTTTAAATAAAACATTCTTTGCAAATGAAAAGAATTTTAAAGCTGTTGAGAAATTTAAAAAACTTTTGTCCTGTAATTTTCACCTTGTCAAATGTCAGGGTGGTGCAACCGTAACATTAGACTTTTATTTTAAAGTGAAGAGAATAAAACAGGAAACAGGAAACTGCATCAGCCAGAGGAGCCCAAATGACATTTGTGACCAAGTGGAAAAGTTTGTAGATTTCTCTGAAATACTGATAAAAAANTAATTAAACTCTAAAATTTTATGCCAGTTATTGTAAATTGAAATTAAAAATACAGTGGCATTATTTTATGCTTGAACATTTTTAAATAAAACATTCTTTGCAAATGAAAAGAATTTTAAAGCTGTTGAGAAATTTAAAAAACTTTTGTCCTGTAATTTTCACCTTGTCAAATGTCAGGGTGGTGCAACCGTAACATTAGACTTTTATTTTAAAGTGAAGAGAATAAAACAGGAAACAGGAAACTGCATCAGCCAGAGGAGCCCAAATGACATTTGTGACCAAGTGGAAAAGTTTGTAGATTTCTCTGAAATACTGATAAAAAAAGTTTTTTTTCACTTCATTGGTGACTGGAACAATTTCCATGTCAGGTGGAACAACCAATGTAATAATGTGAAATGTTATTTTAACAACAAATTATTTATCTTATTCACAAATAAAAGAAATAAAACACACAAAATGAAAATGTATGAGTCACTACAGACACTTGAGTGATACTTGCCAATAATTTCACACAGAAAAAATAACAGGAACATATAAATATATTTTCATATATTTGGTTGTGCCACCTGACATTTTTGGGTGCTCAAATTAAAAATACTAAAAAATTATGAACCTGAAAACTTTGAAATGTTGGTCAACTACTGAAATCTGTTAGAAAACATAATTCTTCCCTCAGAAATATGTTTTTACCCATTTTCAAAGAACTTTTTAATAATACGTTTTTAGACCCTCTTTTTGTCATTGACCCATTAGTTAACAATGTTGAATTTTTTTTGGCTCATGTTAGGATCATATCGGTAACATTACCTGCGCAAGGCACCACATTTGTAGACTATCTGGCAAATATATAAGCTTCTGTCAGCATCATACGAGTAAAAACTGTAATCTTGTCTGCTTTCGATACAGTTAAGGTTCACATTTTTGTTGTTGTCAAGGCATTATGTTAAACTATTAGGGTTCTTTTGTTTTTAATTCTGTATTTAATGTCACCAGCATGTAAATACAGCTCCTCATATTTAAGTTTTCTAACCCCACATTTATGTTTTTCTTGCACTGAGGTCGAGATATCTGACTAATAATATCGTCAAAGGAGAACCACTGGAACGGCAAATGTCAGAAACTCTAATGTCAACCAGACATTTTTTGAGTTTGGAGCGTGGTAAGGATGAGATACCTCTACAGGACCGCAGACAGGCCATCGACTCATCTGCAGAGTCAACACTGACATTTAAAAAAAGTTCAAAAGCAGCTAAAATAAGATAGCACATCCTGAATCCTGAGTCTGGATTCAAAACCTCAGACTACACAGCTCAACCGTCCGTAAACTCATCCCACCAAAATAACAGCTTTCTCCTGGGTTACTATGGCAACAGGACACGAGCAGACACCATGTTCCCCATCGCACTGAGGCGCTGACTCACCAGGTCCTTGCACCACGACGGGTCAATGGCACGAGGGAGCAAAAACAAAGTGAGCAAGAGTCTGGTTCAATGGAAGGAAGTGGATGGAGAACTTATTTTTGTGTTTACAGAGAAATAAGTGTGAGATGCTGTTATGTTCATCACTTAATAAAACAAACTTAATCTGTTTCATTTCATTAATCTCTCATCTCTTCATCCCAGATTTTATCTCTTGAACCAGACTCTATTTGTCCCAGCTCTTGTTCCTCCACTCCAGGCTCTCAATCCTTCAAACCTGCTCTCATTTCTTCATCCCAAAATCTCAATTTATAGTCTCTTCATCCCTGACTTGTTTCTTCATCTCATCTCTTGTTTCTTTGTCCTAACTTTTGTCCCCCAAAACTAAGTCTAGTCTCTTCATCTAAACACTCATGTGTCTTCCTCCCAACTCTCATTTCCTTATCCCATACCACTCTCAATCCCAAATCTCACTCTTCTCTTCTTCCCAACAATTATTTCTTCTTCCCAACTCTGGTTCTTGTGTCCAAACTCTCGTTCTTCCATCCATACTCTTGTTATTTTTTAACCCAACTCTCTTTCTCCCATCCATACTCTCACTCTTCTATCCAAACTCTCATTTCCATATCCCAACTTTTGATTGTTCAACCCAACCCTTCTCTTTATCCCAGACTCCATTTCTCCATTACAGCTCTCACTTCTTTGATCCAACTCTCATTTCCTTATCCCATCTTTCCTCTCTCAATCCCAAATCTCACTCTTTTGCCCCAACTTGTCTCTTCATCCCAACTCTTGTCTCTATACCCCAACAATTATTTCTTCTTCCCAACTCTGGTTTCTGTATCCCAACTTTCCTTTTTCTATCAATACTTCTGTTTCTGAATCCCCGCTCTCATTCTTTACGATCCATACTCTAGTTTCCCTATCCCAACTATCATTTTTCCATCCATACTCTTGTTTCTTCATCCCAACTCTTATTTTTCCATTCATACTATTGTTTTTGTAACCACAACTCTTGTTTCTTCATTTCAACCCCATTTCTTCATTACAGCTCTCACTTTTTTGATTCAATTCTTGTTTCTCCATCTCAACTCCCATCTGTCAATTCCAACTTTCTTCTCTCCATCCCAACTCTCATTTATCAATCCAAACTGTCGTTACAGTATCCCAACTCTGTTTTTTCATCCAAACTCTTGTTTTTGTGTCCCAACTTTTGTTTCTTCATCCCATCCCTGCTCTTGATCCCAACTCTCATCTCTTCATCCCAGATCCCATTTCTCCATTACAGCTCTCACTTCATTGATCCAACTCTCATTTCCTTATCCCATCTTTCCTCTCTCAATCCCAAATCTCACTCGTTTGCCCCAACTCGTCTCTCTAGCCCAACAATTATTTCTTCTTCCCAACTCTAGTTTCCCCATCCCAACTCTTTCTTCCATCCAAACTCTTGTTTCTGTATCAGAACTTTTCTTTATCCATAGTCCTGTTTTTGTGTCCCAACTCTCATTTTTCAATCCAAACTCCTGTTTCTATATCCCACCTTTTGTTTCTTAATCCCAACTCTTATCTCTTCATGCTTGACCCCATTTCTCCATTGCAGATCTCACTTTTTTGATTCAACTCTAGTTTCTCCACTGTCCATTCCAACTTTCTTCTCTCCATCCCAACTCTCATTTATCAATCCAAGCAGTTGTTTCTGTATCCCAACTCTGTTTTTTCATTCAAACTCTTGTTTTTGTTTCCAGACTTTTGTTTCTTCATCCCATCCCTGCTCTTGATCCCAACTCTCATCTCTTCATCCCATTTCTCCATTACAGCTCTCATTTCTTTGATTCAACTCTTGTTTCTCCATCCAAACTCTCATTTCTCAACCCAAACTGTCACTCTTTTGTCCCAACTCTTTTTTTTAATCAACCAAACTCTTGTCTTTCTGTTCCAACTCTCAACTCTTCTTCCCAACTCTAGTTTCTAGTTTCCTCATCCCAACTTGTTTCTCCATCTAAACCCTTGCCTCTTTTTTCCAACTTTCATTTCTTCATCCCAACTCTGGTCATTGTCCCAACATTGACACTTCACCCAAACTCTCATCCCTCTGTCCCAACTCTTGTTTATTCGTTGCAACTCTCACTTTTTGTCCAAACTTGGTCCAATCTTTTTTTTCAAACTCGTCTCTTCCACTCAGCTCTTTGTCTCTGTCCTTTGACTTTTTGTCTGCTTTTTTGTCTCATCTTCTGTGATGTTTTTGTCTCAAGTCTTGGTCTCTTGTTCTTTATTTGCAATAACTCTTTGTCTCTCTGTCCTAATTCTCAATCTCTACTTGAAAAATCTCTGTCTTTTCTTTGAAAGTTGGTCTCTTTGCCTAAAATCTAAGTCTTTTTTGTCCAAGTTTCCTGTCTCTGACTTACTGACCTGTCTCTTTATCCTAACTCTTAGTCCCTTCTTCCAAAGCTGAAGCCTTGATTTCCTCATTCAGAAACCCTCATCTACACTCGTTCATGGCTCAGAAACAGAAACAGAGTAATGTCTTATTTGTGTCTAATTTGTTGCCTTCAGAACATGTGGGCCTGAGGTGTCAGCCCTCACCAACATTTTACGATGATTGAAGACAGACTGAGTTCTTCTAAAGCACCGTACGCGTGTTTGGCACAGAAAAGTGCTTACAATAGTGTTCAATTAATGAGCCAGGACTAATTTTTCTCTGCTTTGAAACGTCTCAGCCGTGGCTCTGAAGTAGAGGAATGAAAACATAAACACAACATGCATCCCAAAACGGCGGTGAGCAGAGAGAAGAAGAAGAAGAAGAAGAAGAAGAAGAAGAAGAAGTAGTGTTTGTAACTTTACACCGTCCTCCTGCCTCTGAGGTGTGACTTATTAAAAGCGGCTGTACCTCCTTGTGAAGTCGGCACGTTAACCGTGACGATCTTGCTGTTGGCGGGCAGCGGCAGCTTCGTGGTCACCACCTTTCCGCCCACCGAGGTTCCCGTAATCTGGAAGGTGTGCCCCCCTGATGTAGCCACGGTGGTCTCACTCCCAGCTTAAAAAGGAGAGAAGTCTTTAATCGTCACTGCGACTTTTTGCATCTCCTACACAAGCTTTAACATTTCTTTCAACAACACTTGCGCTGACACGAGTCGCACCAATACAGATGATCGTTTTAACACTGAAAAGTCACAAAAAGAAGAAAGAAACGCTGGTAACTCTCTCACCTTGTGTGCTCTGCCCCTGCTTGACCCAGGTGGCAAACGACTGCTGGAAGTTTTTGTTCTGCTGGAATGTAACCGGAGTGCCCATCTTTGAGGACAGCACCACCTTGGCGGTGGGGGTGCCCTGGCCTGAGATTGAACCCACGATGACTTTGGGCGTGGCGGCAGGAGTTGCTGTAGTTCCTGTCGGTGTGGCGTTGACTGATCCGGGTTTCTGCTCCAGACGCTTCTGCACAAATGAGACGAAACATCAGCACAGAAATATTCAAACAGTGATTTAAACGAACTCCTGATACTTCAGCTCATATGTTAAAGTAACTTCTGTCAATTAAAGTTTGATACACATTTGATATTTCATGGGCCTCATGTTGCTGCTCGGCTGCTTCACACTCACCTTCGCCTGCTCTGCAGCCTGAGCTTTCTCTTTCTCAACCCTGAAGGGAAAAAGAAAAAAAGTCCATTAAGACTGATCTCTCACTTTTGTTAAAAGTGACTTTTTATGATTGAGATGTTATGGAAGCCCATTAATGCCAGTTAAAAAAGAATAAAGATGAAAACTTTGCATTAGTGAGCATTTTTTGTCCACATTGAGTCTAAATTTAGTGATAAACAGTCTAAAATTTGAGTTTATTAACTAAAATTTGACATCAATTGTTACAATGTTGAGATGGAATCGAAGTTTTGGGACAGAGCTGAAAAACTTGAGATGGAGTCAAACTTTTTGAGAGAAAAAAAGTCAAAATTTTGGGGTACAAAGCTGAAATTTTGGTAAAATCAAGTCAAAATTTGGGGTAAAGAAAAGAAAAAAAGTTAGAGAAAGATTGAAATTTTTGTTATTGAGTTGAAATTTTTATATAATTAAATTGAAATTTTGAGATAATTAAGCTAAAACGTTGAGATAAAGTAGAAATTATGAGAAAACAGGAGATAAGAATTTTAAAATTTGAGATAAAAACTCATTAATTTAAGTAAATACAGTCCAAGTTTTGAGTGAATGGTTGAAATATTATTAAAAAAGTGGAGATTCTGAGATAGTTTGGTTGAAATTTCGAGACAAAAAGTCGAAATTTTGAGAAAAAATGTTGAAATTTTGAGATTAAAAACTAAAAAATTGAGTTAGTTAAGTCTAAGTGTTGAAAAAAGGTTGAAACTTTGTTAATAAAGTAAAAATTTTGAGATAAAAAGTTAAAATTTTAGGATTGAAAAGTTGAATTTTCAGGATAAAATGTTAAACTTGTAAGACAATTAAGTCCACATTTAATATAAAAAAGCAGAACTTTTGAGACTAAAGTCTAAAATCTTGAGATAAAAAGTCAAAAACTTGAGCTACTACAGTCAAATTCTTTAATATAATTTGATATTTTTTGTTAAAATTCTGAAATTTTGAGATAGAAATGAGAAAATTTGAGACAAAAACTCATTCATTTAAGTAAATACAGTCCAAGTTTTGAGTGAATGGTTGAAATATTATTAAAAAGGTGGAGATTCTGAGATAGTTTGGTTGAAATTTCGAGACAAAAAGTCAAAATTTTGAGATAAAAAAGTCGAAATTTTGAGAAAAATGTGGTAATTTTGAGATAAAAACTAAAAAATTTAATTAATTAAGTTTAAGTGTTGAAAAAAGGTTGAAACTTTGTTAACAAAGTAAAAATTTTGAGATAAAAAGTCAAAATTTTAGGATTGAAAAGTTGAATTTTGAGGATAAAATGTTAAACTTTTAAGACAATTAAGTACAAATTTAATATAAAAAAGCAGAACTTTTGAGACTAAAGTCTAAAATCTTGAGATAAAAAGTCAAAAACTTGAGCTACTACAGTCAAATTCTTTAATATAATTTGATATTTTTCGATAAAATTCTGAAATTTTGAGCTAATAAGTTGAAATTTTGAGTCAACTCAACTTTGACTTTATCTCAAAATTTCAACTTAGTGCAGGCAAAAAAAAAAAAACCTCAACAAAGAAAAGTCTTTTCTTTCTTTTTTTTTTTTTTTTTTAACAGGTGGACATAGGTTTCTGTAAGATTTTAATGATTGTTTGAACTTTTCTTCTAAGACATCAAACTCTAAGTCCTGGCTTTTCTTGACCCCTGACCTTTCTGAAAAGGCTCTGATCTCCCACAGGTCCAGCTCCTCCTCAGCCACCCAGGTCTCGATCACCACTGGACCCGTCTGCTTGGCGGGTTCTGGCTTCTTTGGGCGCAAGGCACTGGAGCGTAACCCTTTCCTCTGAGGAGTGTGGGTTTCTGGGAAGGTGGACAGGTGAATACAGGTCATGTTTTTGTGACCCCAACTTCACATCTTCACACTTCCTCAAAAACAGACCTAAAAAGCTCCTCTCACCTTTGGGCGTCTCGGGCACCCCCAGCGGACAGATGATCTTGCGGATGCAGTACTCGGAGCGGATGCCGTACGGTCCCACGTCGCGACGCTTGATGATCTCGGTGGTGGTGATCTCGGTGTCTGAGGTTTCTGTAGCAATGAGTGGGGATAGGGCTGGTTTGGCACGGTGGTGAGGAGGAGAGCCCGAGAAGATGGAGGAAATGTGCTCCAACATAAACACAACCAGGTTCAGGCCTTTTTTTGTTCTTTTTAATAAAACAGCCTCAGTTTTTAAAGGAATTTACCAAAGAGAAACTGATGAAACTGGGAGTAAATTACAGCAAATGACCCAGTAATTTAACGCTTAAAAGGAGTAAACAGGTAAAGGTTGGAGGAGATTCAGAGGCATGAGGGGGGGGGTCTACCTGTACGCGTGGTGCCCACAGCAGCTGATGGTTTGACGGCCATGTCGTCCCATCTCAGACAGGCCCACAGGAGCCTGAGCATCAGACTCACACCAGCCAGAGACTTCACCGTCTGCAGACGATACCTGCAACACCAGCCAGAGGTTAAAGCTGTGCACGAGCCGCTCAGTTTTTATGGAGCAGAAATGGACATTTATATGTTGGTCTTTTTGGTTTTGTTTCATTTTGTTCCGTTATTATTGCTGACATAATTTCTAGGGATGTTCAACACCACTTTTTGAGCCCTCTACTACCACTAGTGTTTTTGATGCAGATATATTTGCAGTTTACATCATGACAGATCATTTTGAACAAAGACTTTTAGTTCGACAAGAAAGCAGCACAGTCACTCTGTCGTTAACTACAAAATAAAACGTTAACAACTCTGTCTGGGTTCATTAATTACTTGTAATAAATCAACTAAAGTGCAAAATAAAACTGACAACTCTCAAAGTTGCAAAATTAAAGCACAAAGTTGGAACAAAGCTTGTTTACATGACAACGTTTTAACAGCATTGCACTTTAAAACGCATTTTAAAAAATCAGCAATTACGCGGAAACGTTGACGGAATAAAAACACTGTAGTATATATGTCAGGACATTTGATTGCGATATAACTGTAGAAGAAGTTTTGAGCTGATCATTTGTACTTTCTATCAAAAAGTTCTTCTCTGATAGCAGAAAAAGTGCAATAAATGCATGTTTTTGAAAGGCAGTTCGTAGATTCAGCTGTACAAGAAAGAAACTACTGGTCCCTGTTGTTATTTCTTTTGGTTCACGCTTGGCTCAGTGGAAGTTTAATGCGCACCCACAAAGCTAGGAGTGGTGTCAGCATTTTAATCGAAAATGCCGGCTTGACGTTAACACGGCAACGGTGGAAACAGCATTTCCACAACCTTGACCATAACATCTCCAGTGCTCTATTGGAGCAGCGCTGAACTGAGTGACACCCGTGAATCTTATTTATCAAATCTCGGTCTTCAAGGGACCTTCATCTCCTCCTACTTTAACATTATCACATCAAAACAAAACTTTATTTTTAAAGCACTTTTCATACAATAAATGTAGCGCAAAGTGCTTTCAATCCTATTGGAACCATTAACCTAATTAATAAATAAATATAGAAAAAAAGAAAAAGAGGTGCTTCATAAACAAGCTCCACTACACCCAGATCACCTGCTGTGAACCAAGAGAAACTGTACTGCTCAAAAAATAAAGGGAACACTCAATCAAGACATCTTTAATCTCAATTAATGAAACACTGCAGTTAAAAATCTTTTTTCAAAATATAAGTGTGTTGAGAACAAAACAACATAAAAATGATCAATGTTAATCAAAATTATTTGACACGAGTGTGAAGTGCTCCCTTTATTTTTTTGAGCAGCATTTTTAAGTGTAAGTTTTGATGGGTGGTTTACATTATGAGTGTGTTTAGAGGTTGGCAGCTTGAAAAAGGAAGGTTCATCAAATCAAAGTGAAAGGATGTCATTGATAACTCCATAAAGTCTTCTTTTCCAATAACTTTCTGTCCTATGATTCATGGTTTCCAGATGACAGTGACCTTGTCCTTTAAAAACACCATCTACAAAAACACAATAATCAAACGTCTGTGTGCGTAACGTTTGCTGGGTCCTCCCTCTCCCATGTGTCACCACAGGCAGTGAAACATCCCTGTGTTTCAGGGCTGGGTCGCCGCGCAGAGCGAACATCCTGACACTTCTCCGACCACGAAATGATTCATGGCCACTTCGGAAATCTGAGGTCTGGTCAAAACAACCCCGAGGTCCTGGTGTGACACTGAGCTCAGAGCGGCGGCGTGTCGCAGGGCCAAAGCCACAAACAGAAGACGCAATGAAGAAGAAATCAACAGGACACGACACCTATGAAACCATCCCTGAACTCAACACGAACAAAGACATCAACTGGAGAAACATGAGGAAAAAAATGTTTTCATCGCTCTTGTTCATTTCTCTCTTGTTCTCAAAGATTTTTTTTATGTTTTGTGATATCACAGACGGCTTCTCTGGGTCCTCTGAGAGTTTAAACACAGTCAATGTCTCATGCTCTGATTACCACGACCATGTGTTTTGGTTTCCATGTCATGGGAAACAGCTTATAACTGCGCTCCGCCGTATCAGTAAAAGCACACAAATCCTCGACAAATATCTGGCAGAAAACGCTCTTCGAGTCCGGATACACAACCTCTGGCAAAGCTACGAAAACATAAATCAACAACACAAGATAAGACTACATCAGACTCATTTTGAGATATTTTATGAAACACTGGGACCAAAGAAGGCTGCTAAAGCTTTAAATTCTAATTAAAAGTTCATTTTTGTGCTGCAAAGACGTTTTTTTTTTTTTCTATTGAATGTAATTTAAAAAGTAAGGAAGTCCAAACTGCTAAGACTGCTAGAGACTAAATCATAAACCTCAAACTTTAAGAAACACATTTAAATGATTAATTTAGCCTCTCTGTGTTGCAATCTTCCTTCCTTTTAGGAAGTTTTATGTCTTTTTATTAACAAAGAGCCACAGAGTTTTGGGGTTAGTCCAGAGGAAAAGCTGCTGAATTAAATCATTTGACATTATCTTTTCCCGATGTAATATTTTTTGAAGAGTTTCCTCCACGCAGTGTTAGCTTGGGATGTAAATGTGAATGTACATCAGGGCTCGAAATAAACCAGACAATGTGGTAGGTAGGTTACTGGAGTTGCCAGCCAATCAGAATTTCCTCTGGCTAATTTTTTTACAGTGCAAAAACCACAGACTGAGAAAGCAACTGAATGCATTTCATCATTTCATAACAAAAGCTTTAAAGTAATCTTATTGTGAAGTTAGGAATGCAGGGGTTGACATTAAGGTAAATTTGTTTCGACAATAAGTTAATAAAACTAACAGGTTCAAGACCTGCTGCACGATATGACCTAAAACCGATACCTCAGTATTTTTTGGCTTTATTGCTATACACGATATGCATCTCTATATTTTGATTTCTCCTGTAAATCACTGTATTAAATGTTCAGTTCAATCCTAAAATTAATCTGGCTGAATGAACTACATGACTGTCTCAATGGATTTCTAAATTTACAACCATGAAGATCAAATAAATTTGAAAATAACATGAACCAAAGTTCTAAAACTAAATTAGCTACCTGTATATTGTTGGCGCTCTTATTTTGAAGGACACGCAGGTTCATGACAGGAAGTTAGTTGGGCAATAAAACGAGAGGTATGAATGCTCCATGAAACATTTGTGGGAATCTTTAACGTAGAACACGACAGTTTGAGGATTCTCCTCCTCCCTCTGTTTACTTTGCAGCTCAGAGTTTTACTTTTGATCTGTTATTAGACGTTTGTGTACGTTTGTGGTGACGCTCAGCTTGCAGTATTTTAGTATTCAGTTGTAAATGACGCCAAATGAAGCTCATACGTAAACAAAACTAAATCATTGATTGACAACCACATGTGACGAACTTGAAAACTCATGAAACTCAAGGTGGAGAGCATAAAATCGGGCTAGGTATGCAATGGCCTCGAGGTGCAAATCACAAAACACAACCACTATCCAATGCTATAACTGTGTGGAATTATACCATTACGATAAATGATTTAAATTACAGACTGATGCTGAGGAACACAACTTATGTCATGTCCGAAAAAATTTGGTTTTGGCCAAGGTTTTTCACTTCGGTGCATCCCTAACTTCAACACTTAACTTTGCTAATGCTCATGATTTTGGTTTCAGAGAGACGGAAAGTCGAGCTTACCTCCAGGTGATTCCAAACGTGGGTCTGGGTGAAGGATAAGGCCAGATGTCCAGCGCTGGCTTGGCGTTGTAGCTAAAAATAGGGACTTCACGAAATCCCCCTCGCCTCCCCAGCACCTTCAGGTCATCGTGCGGCAGTACGAAAATACTCTTACGGTTGCTCTTGGTGACGAACTTGCGGTACGATGGAAGGGCAGTGTCTGAGCGCGTCTTTTTGGTGCGGGAGAACTTGAGGAGGCGAACGCGGCTTTTCGTCGACGAGTAATCCTCACGGCTTTGTGCGACCGTCGTCCCGCCTTTGGAGTCCGACGTTGATCTGCTGACGGAGGCTGCGAGCTTCTCTTCTTGCGTGACGATTTCACTCTGGCTGCCGTCCGAGCGACCGTCAGAGGAGCAGATTTTCGTCACCGTTGTTTTCGTCATGGTCGTCAGAGTGGACACCGCGTTGCTCTCCGTCGTCCTGGTTTCGCCGGGTGAATCCGTCCTCGTCTCTGTGGAAACAACCGTCGTGGTCATCGTCGAGGTCGTCGTCACTTGTGTCGTGATGGTTCTCAGAGGATCCACAGTCCCGCTGTTGCTATTCTCCTCCGTGAAGTCGTCGCTCAGACTCGATTCCTCCGCTGAAGGAATCGGCGACGGTGCCATTCTGATAATTTTGACCACAGGGCTCGGTTTGGTTTCCGTCGACTTGAACGAGCTGTTGAGTTGTCGAACGCCTTGCGTGTTCTCCACAGGGTTCTCCAGCCTTATCACTTTCACTGGAGGCTCAAAGTCCTGGTCTGGTCGTGTCTTTTCGCACTCTGGGCTCGCTTCTTTCACGCCAACGTCGATCAAACGGGCTACGTCCCCGTTCACTAAAGGTTTCTGCTGCGGGACGACCTGCCCCTGCTCTTCTACGTTTTCTACACTGTTCATCTTGTGTTGCGTGCTGTTTGTTAGCACGCCGTTATTAGCGCTTACTACAGAGTTTCTCAAAATGCTCTCGCTCCCTAAGCCATCGTTACCGTTTACCTGAGGGAGAGGAGAAACCGGCTTGGGAGTTCTGACACTTTCACTTTTACCTTTCCCGATTCCTTCGCTGTCCTCCTGTGGTCCTGTTCCGTTTTTCTCCGTCCCTGAATGTGCTGAGCTTAATGTTTCTGGGTTTTGCTGAGTAAGTTTAGAAGGAGGTGTGTTTTGACTGCTTTTCTGGTCAAGAACACCTGTGGAAGTCCTCATCGGGTCTAATTTTAACCAAGTGTTTTCAACATGTGCAGCCTTAGACTCGTCTGATGACACCTTGGCTGTTTGCTGAAGATCGCGTACTCCTCCCCCCTCCTCCCCTGAACTGTCTGAATTTGTTTCTTTTGGCCCCATAGTTCTTTCCACCAAGTCTGCCTCCAGTCCCTGGGGCATGGAAGTGGTTTGCGGTGATGCCGAGTGTTCACCTGTACCTGTGCTGCTGCTGCTGCTGTCTTTGGGTGTAGAGCCCAGAGTCGGGGAGGGAAGAGGAGGAAGAGGAGTGACGTTCTCATCTGGAGTTTCAGAGAGTTCAGTCCTACTCTCTCTTCCTCCTGACTCTGGAGTTGCTGTCGTCTCTTCCGCTTTCACAGCTTCACTGAATGTAAGCTGTTTCTGAGTGAGAGCGTGAGGCCTGAGCGGCGACCGCGGCCGGACTGGAGTGTCCAATGCTGGGGTGGATGTGGATGAAGCTGGTGCAGGAGTGAGAGGCTTGGACGCCGACACGCGCGGCCTCTGACTCTCTTCGATGATGTGCTGCTTCACTCGTCGCTCCAGTAAACTGTCCAGCTTCGAGGTCTTGACTTTCTTCTTGTAGGCGATGCGGGTGAGGAAGCCCTTGCTGACATCGACGACGTCGTAGTTGAAGGGTCGTGACGACTCTTCTGCAGACTCCTCCTTCACGGACGTCTTCCCTTCCTCTGTGCTGGACCCTGGACAGAAATAAAAACACTTACAGTCTGTACTGACGTGAAAATAAAACACAAACATCTCCTCTGTGATATAGTCCAATAACTCTTACTTTGCTCTTCTTCTGACGGTGGCTCTGCAGGGTCGACTCCCATCTTCTCAGGCGATTCGTCTGCCAACAAATCTTCAGATTTCTCTTTCCCATCTTTCTTTTCCTCTGCCTTCCTGTCACCAGACTCCAAATCTTCAACAGATGTCAAACGATCTGCTGCAGGCTCAGAGAGGATCGAGGATTCTCGATCCTTGGACTCATTGATAACAGCGTCTGAGGATGCTTGAGCGTCTGGTGCAGCTACGCTGGGCCGTCTGCTCAGGTCCAGGAGGGTGCATTTTTTGCCAAGTTTGGCGTCTTTGGAAAAAGAACACAACAAAAGGTTAAAACTCTCAGGGCTTCAGATTATTAACATTGATATGTAGTTCAGAGTAGCAATTATTTTTAGTGTTAAAAACGTATGTGAAGATGTAACAAATCCAAGTTTATCTGCAGAGTTTATGTTTGAAATACAACCCCAATTCAAAGGACGTTGGGACATAAATGAAAACAGAAAAACCCAACATTTGTGGAACGTTCGGATCATTGGGTATAAAAGGCTCAGTACTTCACAAGCAAAGATGGGGCCAGGTTCACCACTTTGTCAACAACTGCGTGAGGTGAGTAAATAGTCCAACAGTTTAAGAACAATGTTTCTCAACAAACAACTGCAGGAATTGATGGATTTCATCATCTACAGTCCATAATATCATCAAAAGATTCAGAGAATCTGGAGAAATCTCTGCACGTAAGCAGCAAGGCCCAAAACCAACATTGAATGGCCGTGACCTTTACCCCCTCAGGCGGCGCTGTATTAAAAACCCACATCATTGTGTAAAGGATATTAGCACGTGGGCTCAGGAACACTTCAGAAAACCATTGTCAGTTAACACAGTTCATCACTACATCTACAAGTGACAGTTCAAACTCTACCATGCAAAGACAAAGTCAGACATCAATAACAGGCAGATGAACAGACATTAATGCTGAAAAGGTACAAACAGGTTTTGGAGCAACATCTGCTGCCATCCAAGCAACTTTGTCTTTTTCAGGGACGTCCCTGATTATTTCAGCAAGACAAGGAAACCAAGACACATTCTGCTCCTGTTACAACAGCGTGGCTCTGTAGTAGAAGAGTGCAGCTACTAGACTGACCTGCCTGCTGTCCAGACCTGTCTCCCACTGAAAATGTATCGAACATTAAGAAGCGCAAAACAGACCCCGGACTGTCTTTGTAGTGTATTCAATTGAATATGGGTTAAACTGGATTTGCAAATCATTGTATTCTGATTTATTTATGTTCTACACACAACTTCAGTGGAATCGGGGTTGCGCATGTAAGATGAAAAATAAAAAAGAGCTTTTACTTTCTGAAAACTTCTTCTGTAAATCTTCTTTGCAATCATTTCTTTAACATTTTGATCCAAATGAAAAACACTTTCAAAGTTTAAAAAAAAAAAACCTGAGATAAGCTTTAACAGCTTTTGGCAATCCCAGCTCATTAATCACTAATATCAAAGGAGAGCTTTGATTCTTTGTTTTCTACCGAACACACAATGACATAGTTGAGATCAGTGAATGCGAGACTAATTTAGCGTCACAATCAAAGAGACTGAAATTAGGAAAAAAGGAAGAGTTGATGCCAAAAACTAAATGATTCAGAGCCACATTATTAGACTCGACTGTCACAGACCTTCAAGTTCTTTGCGGTAGTTGGCGTTGGTGTTGCCGGGAAGCCTGGGGACAAATCGTTGCACGTAAGTCTTGCTGATCCAGCTCCAGCCTCCGTAGCCTGTGACGCGATACTCTTCGCCTTTCTGCTTCCACACCTTCATGCACAAGAAGAGAGTGATGATAAAAAAAGGAGGACGGCTGAAAGAACTAGAGGGTATTTGTTTGAAAAAGCTTATTTGGCAATTAAATGTCCTGAAAACGCCAACAAGTATGAGAGAAGCAAAAAAAAAACAATAAGTGACTCATCACCTGATGTTTGATGGGGAAGGTGTATTTGACCCAGGTCGCTTGTTGCATCGTCTCCTCGTCCTCCAGCTTCTTCTCCCTCTTCTTCACTTTCTCTTTTTCCTCGCGCTCCATCGCCGTCATACGGTTTAACCTGCACAAACGTTTGTAAACTGTCAGTAATGTTGAAATGAATAAGGAGAAAGAAGCTTCCAGTCAATTTTAGAAAGAATTTTTTAAGTATGCTTTTAACCGTAGTAGGGATGATTTTTTGACTCTTATTTTCTTTGTTCAGGAAAATTCTCCCCAGGATGCAAAGTAATGAGGCGGCGTATTTATTTGTTGTTAATAATCAAACTTTGTAAACTCACTTTGCAGTTTAGTGTCCAGGAGGTCAACAAACTGTTAAGTGTTCCTCACAGCTTGGTGCTCTGAGACATGTCTGTACTGTGCAGCAATAATGTGTGCAGTAATGTGCACAGACAATTTTGAGGGGCAGTGGTGATAGAAAAAAAAGGCACCTATAATGACCATTTCGGCTGCCAAGAGGAAACTTAAGTATAAATTTTGGCTCCCAAAAGGGCACCAAACATGTTTCAGCCCAAGGACGGCAATTTAGGTTGGCATGTTTTAACCATTGACTGTATAAAGAATGGACAGCGTGCTTCCGCCTGTCATCGTTCTACGATTTTGAAGCCAAAAACCCTGTTTCTCTAGCCGCCATTGTGCAGCCAGAGTCTGCGCAGTAGAGAATTTCTGGTGGAGCCAAGTAAAAAAGAGAAATAAAAATATTTATTTCTTCTTCTTCAGAAGGTTTAGTCTCCTTTTGGCTCTTTCCTGAAGTTTCTTATATCCCCGGTAAAAACTACTCACGAACGGCAGCTGTCAACTATCATAAAACGAAACTTATATCACGGTTTTTAACGTCCAATAACTAATGAGAAACTAACTTCTCAGAAAAAAAACACCTGAACACCATGCAGCCAAATGACATCATCATACTACCTTAGCGTACAGATGAGAGAAACGTTTCTACGAGGTATCGTAATTTTTTTAAGTTTTCCCGGCTCATATCTGGAATACATGGGGAGGCGGGGCTTATGACCTATACTGCAGCCAGACACCAGGGGGCGGGGCTTATGACCTATACTGCAGCCAGACACCAGGGGGCGGGGCATCTGCTGGAGGCTTCAGTTTGAGCCGAACGTCGTTACATCCACTCATTATACAGTCTATGGTCTGTGCACATTACCCTAGTGCAGTGGTTCCCAAAGTGGGGGTCGGGACCCTTTGGGGGGTCGCGAGACATTGATAGGGGGTCGTGGAATGTGTCCCAAAATCGAAAACTATGAACAATTCATGAACATNACACCTGAACACCATGCAGCCAAATGACATCATCATACTACCTTAGCGTACAGATGAGAGAAACGTTTCTACGAGGTATCGTAATTTTTTTAAGTTTTCCCGGCTCATATCTGGAATACATGGGGAGGCGGGGCTTATGACCTATACTGCAGCCAGACACCAGGGGGCGGGGCTTATGACCTATACTGCAGCCAGACACCAGGGGGCGGGGCATCTGCTGGAGGCTTCAGTTTGAGCCGAACGTCGTTACGTCCACACATGATACAGTCTATGATTTTAACCAGCCAAAGGGGCAGATTAGTGTGGTTCATGAACCTAGAGGACAACTGGGAGTGTTTTTTGGCTCCCAACAGGGAACTTCAGCCCAAATTTGGCACCAAGGACAGCCCTTTAGCCAGCGTTTTGATTCTGAGAGAGCACTCAAGCATGTTCTATTTCCCAGGAGGGCATTGTAGCACATGTTTTGGCACCAAAATGGGCACTTGAGCCCAATTTTGGCTCCTAAAAGGACACTTTGGAATATTTTGGTTCCCAGAAGTGCATTTATCAACATGCCTTGGTACCAACATGAGCATTTCAGCCCAAGTTCAGCTCTCAAGAGGGCACTTGGGCACACATTTTGGCTCCCAAAAGGTAAAATTAGCATATTTTGGTTTCCAGGAGGTCATTCTAGCACACTTTGGTGCAATTAATGAGCAAATTAGTGCATGTTTGGCTTCCAAGATGGTGGTTTATCACGTTTTAACCAGTAAAACTAGCAGATAAGTGTGAGACTTTGGCATCTGTTTTGGAATTGTGTGATCTCCAAAGAGGGGACACCACTGCATGTAACATTAATGAACCCTGGTTGTGTCCTACCAGTGCTCATCTACCAACTCCAACCTCACCAAGCAGAGCAAATGTAACCTGGCTCTTCATTTTATAGATGGTTTGAACAGATCCCTGCAGAATAACTGTTGCATGTGGACAGGAATGAACATTAACACAAACAGCTTAAACTCTGTTTTAGCCTGTGCTCTATCACTCTCCTGTTTAGCTTTTCTCTGCTCTGACATTTTTTCTTTGCAGCAGTTCAGCTCCACTGTCCTACATTACTATCAAATAAATCAAAACAACCTTTTCAGCAGAATTAGTATAGGGGTATTACACATTTTGCTGCAGACAAACTCGTTTCAAGTCGTGGATTATGAACAGACTTTTACAAAAGTGAGAGAATTTAAGATCACTAACAAACTCCTTACAGAGCTTTTAATCCCTCACACAAACACTGATGCCTTTACTTTTCTGACCTGCACTTCAAATGTCTCTGACTCACAGTCGAGTCACACACACACAAACACACATACCCTGATCCTAACCTTCAGAAATGTTGGACAATCTCCTCTTTAAAGGGCTGGTGTGGTGTAGAAGCAGTAGTAACGGCAGCAGTGGGTGGTACTGGTAGTGGATTTGCAGTATAAATATTATGCCTCACAGCTCGGGTGGGCCTTTTGATCTGATTTGGTTATGATCTCCACGGTTTTCTCCGCTGACTACACAACCGCTGAGTATGTGCCCTCAGAGTCTGTTTGAGTTTTTTTTTTTTTTACCTTTTTGAATGTTTTACATTGAACTGAATCGCTGGAGGGATCCTACAATGATTATCTGTTGATGTGTCTGAAAATAACATCAGTTTGTGCAGATTTAAAGATAAAGTGAGTCCAAAAAACTGTAAAATACTGCACTGTGTGTGTGTGTACCTTGTGTGGCCGAGTGAGTCCTTCCAGACAGGCAGCATAGCCACAGGTTTGATGGCACACTCCAGGATGGCCAGAGCGAGGGCAAACTCTCTGGCTTTGCTGCACATCTGAACAGCTTTGATCCAGTTGGTCCTAAAAGATGAGAAAAGTTCAACTCCTGGCTCTTGGGGAACATTTAGTTTTGGTAACATAAGCAAAACAAAGATCAAAATGTGAATCCTGTACCTGTGTGAGGCCCAGTTCGGGTGCATAAAAGGTGCTGGGACGTTGTTCTCCAGCTGGATGATGGTGAGTCTCAGTGTGGAGATGGTCAGGACCTTGGAGCCATAAATAGACCCGTTCCACTTAAACTCTCCTGCTGGTGTCATGCAGAACTTGTGAGAGAGGTGCCGCCTTTTGTCGTGATCCTTGAAGAAAGAAAAAAAGAAGGTTTTAGTTAGAGAGGCTTCATTGTTGGGTTAGAAAGTGAAGTTTAGTTTAGTTTAGTTTATTCACACACATCAACCTTGGCTAACACTGATACACACACATGCATACATATACATAAACACATACATATACATATGTACAATAGATTTCACAGTGGATGTGTGGAAAGGGTGACCCCAAAGAAGCTATTTAAAGCTTGTAACAGGGGGCCCGTTTTCCCACAAATAAAGCAGGAGCACACAAGTAAAATAACAACACAAATACAGACGGAAAGAAAAGAAAAGAAAAAAAAAAGGAAAAAGAAACGAAAAAGTAGCAGACGACCCTTATATTGTTAGTGGATGCAGTGTTATAACCAGTAAATCAGAGATACTTAGACAATAGTAACTGTGTTAGTTTTTCTTGAAGACAGAGATGCAATGTGACGTTTTTAACTCATTATCAAGCTCATTCCGGATTTTGAAGTTGTGTGTTTCTTTCTGCTTGCCTCTCTGTGCTGGTGTTTGTTAAGAGCCACGGCGTTGGAGCTGTACTGGTTGTGGTAGACGCGATATTTCCCTTCCTGGCCGAGCTTGAAGAACTGGCTGAGCGTCCCCTTCATCACGACGTCTTTGCTGCTACGTGTGCTGACGCGGGTGACGTCACCCTGTGCATTTACAACCAGCACCTGTAGATGAAGAGGAAAAGAGTCATTTAACCTCCTGAGACCTGAGCCTGGGATCAGAAAGACCTGATGGGCACAATAACCAAACTTGGGCTGTTGACTTCAGTAAAAAACAGTCTCTCAATGTGGTCAAACATACCTGTGGCATCATTATAGACTGATGAAATCAAACCTCACCTGTCCCTCAATTGTCTCTTAATACTTGAGGATAAGTCATCAGTTTTCCTGCAAACTTATTTTTTTCATTTTCTGATTATTTTTGGCCCTTAATACTTCTTCTCTTGCATTCTGAACTAGTTTTCTAGGCTGTTAAGTAACTTTGATCTAGTCCTGTGTCCTCTGATGTGTTTTTTGAACTCTCACATTTTCACATCATGATGAACACATTCATTTAAAGCTGTAAGTGTTGATGATTTTCTGCAGTATTGGACTTGTCTGTAACCTCTCTGTCTCTATGACGGCCTGAAATCCTTATCATCCACTACGATTCTGTCACCTCTTTGCCCTCTCTGAAGCCCCTGTTGGCTTCGTGAACGGCGGCAGCCACCTGTTGACTCTTTAGCTGACTGAGTTTGCTGTCCGGGTTCCTCAGCCGGGTCACCATGCGAGTGGCCGAAGACTTTTTACCGCTGAGGCCTGTCGGGTCTCCGTCTTTGCTGTCGCCTGAAAACACAAAACAAGGTTCAGTCAACTAGTGAAATCATGTTATCCCCTGCTGTAAGTCTTCTTGAATCATAATAATGTCTGTTGTAGGGCTGGGCAATTAATCACAAATTAGAGTAAATCACAATATGTCCTGTTGCAATATTCTAATGTCAGACAGTTTAATATTTCTATAACCTGAAATATGTCAAAATGTCAGCTCTATCTTTTGCAGCAGATGTCTTCCCTTCTACGCCAGAGTTACTCAACCCTGCTCAACCAGAGAGATAAACTGTTGAAACGACCTTTACAAGGGAAACCATCTAAGTGGTAAAAAGAGGCAAAACAGCAAAGGGAAGCAATAAATGAAGAAAAACAGTAAGGTTGCAAAAATTGCTAAATGCAACAAAAATTGGCAGAAAACCTGGAAAATACTCAGGTAGTTACGAAAAAAAGGTCCAAAAGTGGCAAAAAAAAAATATAAGTGACAAAAATTGCCAGAAAGCAAAAAAAAAAAAAGTAAAGAAAATTGAGGGAATACCTGGAAAATACTCAGAGTTGCCAAAAAATGGTTTTACAAGTGTCAAAAAAGACTGAAAATGGCAAAAAAAATGCCTAAAAAGCAAAAATATAGAAAGACAATTGGGAGAAAAACTGGAAAATACTCAGTAAGTTACAACAAAAATGATCCAAAAGTGGCAAAAAAAAATTAAAAGTGACAAAAATTGCCAAAAAGCAAAAAAAAAGGTAAAGAAAATTGAGGGAAAACCTGGAAAACACTCAAAGAGTTGCCAAAAAAATGGTCTACAAGTGGCAAGGAAGACTGAAAATGGCAAAAAAAAAGCCTAAAAAGCAACAAAGATGGCAAGAAAATTGGGAGGAAAAACTGGAAAATACTCAGTAAGTTACAAAAAAATGGTCCTAAAGTGGCAAAAATTGCCAAAAAGAAAAAAGGTTAAGAAAATTGAGGGAAAACCTGGAAAATTCCCCAAGAGTTGCCAAAAAATGGTCTACAAGGGTCAAAATAGACTGAAAATTGAAAAAAATGCCTGAAAGGCAAAAAGATAGAAAGACAATTGGGAGAAAACATGGAAAATACTCAGTAAGTTACAAAAAAATGGTCCAAAAGTGGCAAAAAAACATTACAAGTGACAAAAATTTGCAAAAAAACAATTAAAATAGAAAGAAACTTGAGGGAAAACCTGGAAAATACTCAAAGAGTTGCCAAAAAAATGGTCTACAAGTGGCCAAAAAGACTGAAAATGGCAAAAAATGCTCAAAAAGCAACAAAGATGGCAAGAAATTTGGAGAAAAACTGGAAAATACTCAGTGAATTGCAAAAAATGGTCCAAAAATGGCAAAAAAAAAAAAAAGTGAAAAGTGACAACAAAGGCTAAAATCAACAAAATGGTGATAAAACTAGAAGAAAACTGGGGAAAAGGTCAGAAAGTAGCAAAAATTATGAAAAGAGCTATGAAAAGTAAAGTAAAAAGGAGGGTTAAATTAACAAAGTTAACAAATAAATGGCAATTAAGGTGGGCTAAAATTTGGATAATAGTCAGTTTTTTGCAAAACTTATCTTTTCAAAAAGGCATTTGGCTAGTTGGCAGTACTGGGCTCTCCATTACTACCCTAGAAATTATTCTTAAAAGGGTTTTTAATGTGTTTTTTACTTGTTTTTACGTGTCTTACTCTGTAGCACTTTGAGATTGTCTAAATGTAAAGTGCAATACAAATAAAATGTATTATTACTATTATTAAATAGGTCCAAAAGTGGCAAAAAGGAGTGAATAGTGACAATAATGACAAAAAAAGCAACAAAAACTGCAATTAAATTTGAAGAAAACTTGGAAAAATAGTCAGAAAGTATCAAAAATTGCAGAAAAAACATTTAAAAAAACACTAAAAAGAGGTAAAGTTGGGATAAAATTTGGATAATAGTCAGTTTGTTGCAAAAATCGTTTAAAAGTGGCAAAAAAGAAGTAAGAAGAGCCAAAATGTGACAAAAATCACAGTTGTAGTGATAGTGGGTTGTTGTTGTTGTGCTGTAATTAATGTCACTGTTCATTTCCTGCAATGTTTTTGTTGAATGGATTATTGAATTGAATTGATTACTGAATTGATTGAATTAGATTATCTTTGCTCATGGTTCAGCCCTGATCAGTTGTGGCAGACGGTTGTGATTATGAGGTTTGTTTTTCTCTGACCTGTGTCATCGAGACTCGCCATGGACGACTGCGAGGACCTGTCAGCCAAGTCTGGAGGTTCAGGTCCGCGTGGCTGAAGCCCAGCGCCCATGCTGCTGTTGCTGTTCTCCTCGTTGGCGTGGGAGAGCTGGCTCAGGCTGGGGACGCCGTCGCCGCTGACGGGGACGGAGTCTGCTGACGGGGTTTCTGCAACACATGGAGATAACGTGAGTTCTCGCCAAGATGGGAAACAGGGATGGAAATGAAGCATCGGCGCTGCACACGGTGACCAAAGCAAAGCCAGCAGAAACATTCCTGTGAGACTCAAACTGTTTTCAGGGCTGTGGCTCCATCTGCTGACACTTCATGTGTAATACATGCACAGGGAGACTCCAGGTGAAAGGAGGGGACGGCTCCAACAAGGTGTTTGAGGACATGATCACACAGGTTACAGCCATAAAAAGTGATGTGCAGTCATGATGAGGGATGGGGAATAGGGCTGAACAGTTTTAGAAAAAGATCTAATTGCGATTTTTCTGGCAGATACAGCGATTTCAATTCAATTCACGATTTTCATTAAATCAAACTTTTCACAATTTACAGTAACATTTAAAAACTTGACAGAAAATTACATCGAACTATTGAAACATCAAAAGCTTTTACTCTAATCCGAGGATGAAAATAAAACTGGAAGTAAGAATTGTTTGCGACTTTGAGATAAAAGGTCAATATTTTAATATGAAAAGTGGAAATTTTGAGAAATAAAAACAAAATTCTATGACAAAAAGTCAATAACTTCCAGAGTTTAAGAAATCAATTTAACATTATGTGAAAAAAGTGCAAACTTTCAAAATTTTAAGACGACAAAAGTCTAAGATAAAAAAAGTCTATGTTTTGAAATAAAGGCAGTGTTTGAGATAAAAAGTTGAAATTTTGATATAAAAAGTCATAATTATATGAAATAAATACTAAATTATGGAATAAAAGGAAAAAAAATTAAAGGAAGATTTTTAGATAAATTGTTGAATTTTGACTTTTATCGAATCCCAGAGTCTAACACCTATTCTTCTTATTTCTTAACCGGACTTTTTGAATTGTATTTTTAGTTATAAAAACTGAAGAACAAAAAGAGCTATCTTTGACTCTTAACTTTTAGAAATAATGCAGTGCAAAATATTCTTAATTGTTTCAAGTTATATAAAGTAAAATACAAAACAATTAAAAACGAAATTCAACAATCACAAGGAAAAAAGGATTTTTCCCAACAGTCTTGCACTCAAGACAGGTGTGTGTGAAACAGCTGATACAACAGATCCTGGGTCAGTCAGGAACATAGACTGTATAATGAGTGGACGTAACGACGTTCGGCTCAAACTGAAGCCTCCAGCAGATGCCCCGCCCCCTGGTGTCTGGCTGCAGTATAGGTCATAAGCCCCGCCCCCTGGTGTCTGGCTGCAGTATAGGTCATAAGCCCCGCCTCCCCATGTATTCCAGATATGAGCCGGGAAAACTTTAAAAAATTACGATACCTCGTAGAAACGTTTCTCTCATCCTCACACTAAGGTAGTATGATGATGTCATTTGGCTGCATGGTGTTCAGGTGTTTTTTTTCCTGAGAAGTTAGTTTCTCATTAGTTATTGGACGTTAAAAACCACGATATAAGTTTCGTTTTACGATAGTTGACAGCTGCCGTTTGTGAGTAGTTTTTATCGGGGATATAAGAAACTTCGGGAAAGAGCCAAAAAGAGACTAAACCTTCTGAAGAAGAAGAAATAAATATTTTTATTTCTCTTTTTTACTTGGCTCCACCAGAAATTCTCTACTGCGCAGACTCTGGCTGCACAATGGCTGCCAGAGAAACTTTTTTTTTGGCTTCAAAAACGTAGAACGGTGACAGGAGGAAGCACGCTGTCCATTCTATATACAGTTAATGGTCGGGAACAGGAGAAAATCGCAGCTTTAATGATCACATGATCACGATGTTTGAAATCGCGATTTCGATCAGGAAACGATAAATGGTTCAGCCCTAATGGAGAACATCTTTGTTTCAAGCAGCAGAAGAAAAGCTCTTTTCTGACTGTAGGTGCTGTTTCACATCCACTTGGGTCACATTGTCTGGACTGCAAATCAATTGATGCATTAAAAAGGCGCAATTTGAGTAAGACAGAGGCTCAGGAGCAACATGGCTGCAAGTGTTCAAAGTGAATCGTTCCACACATAAGCCAGGGGGATGAAATGAGAGCCACATGCAAAGCTGCAAAATGTTTATCACAGACGGGGAAGTGTGTGGTTCAACATCCAAGCCACAGGTGATGTTAGGGATGCATCACACAACCGTGCAGCTGCAGACTGCGGTAGCGACAACAAAGCTTTGTGAGCGTAATGAGGTCAACCGAAGAACATCCTGGTGTACCTTTGGTGCAGTTTGAGACTTCCACATGGGAACCTCCCCCTATCAGAGCCTCTAAGATGGACGCTTTTGGCTTCGGCGCCTCGGGTTTTACGCTCGCTGCGGCAGGACTGGCTTGTGATGCGGCAGAGTTTTCTGGAGGCACAGGTCCGTCTGAGATGCTACAGCTACTACTGCCTTCGAGGCCAGTGGGTGGAGCTTCAACAGCTACGACAATGTTGTGAATATTCATTTGAGTTATTAGTCCACACAAACACCACAAAGCTACAAACACTTTTTTAAAATGTGTCCAAACGAGGGATCAGGATCAGGCTCCATATTAGCATTTTGTAATGCATCCCAAATTTCTGGGGTTATTTAAACTTGCTTATTACTGTTCATCCGAGTGTGTAAGATGCTTCATTCTGATTGGTCAAAACCCTTTTGCAACAGTTAATGACTTGAGAGCTGATTTGTTACAGTTTGATGTTACAACAGGCAGATGGGAATACTGCTGTCAAATCCCTGAGAATATTATCAAAAACTGTTCATAAATCATTAAATCATATAATATATTTTTTTGTTTATGTGTTGTAATAACTTCAAAAGTGGACCTCTCTTTCCACAACAACCATGTGCTTTGTGAGCACCAAGCTTGGGACTTGCGCCTTTAACAAAAGGGATGAACATCTCTAAAAAAAAGCATTGATTCTTTGATCATTACCTCATTAACCTGCGTGAAGATGCTTCTTTTGTCCGAGGCCCATAAAGAGCAGAGAGCAGCTTTGTAAACCATTATAATCACAGCACAACACAAACACCAACTCTCAGCTTTGTTTCCATTACCTGCAGTTTTCATGTCGTCGCCCCTCTCCTCCCACGCTTCTTCTTTAATCTCCTCCTCCTCCTTCGTCAGCTCTTTTCCATCCTGCTGCTCCTCGTCCTTCAGCTTCGCCTCCTCTTCCTCCGTCTCCACATCCACCTCTTTCTTCTCCTTCTCCAGCCGCGCTTTCGCCGCCTCCTCGGCAGCTCGTTTCTTCACCTCCTCCAGCTCCTCTTCCTTCTTCGCTCGCAACCGCTCCAGGATTTCCTCTGCACGGAGGAGAAACGATAACGGTCATGAGTTGACAAATAACGGGAGGCTGAGCTAATTAAAACAGCTCTTATGAACTTCACCCACACAAATGCAATCAACGTTTCATTTGGCTGGGAAAGAAAATATGAGCTCCTTCATAGTTTGGCTCTTGCAATTTATTGTTGCACACTTTTTGTAACAATTCCTCCAAACCTGTCAGATGTTTCTGCTCTAATTTCTTTAGATGTTTTTCTCTTTCTATGTGTTTTTTTCATGGTGGAATCACAGACTTTAGCAATCACTCTGTGATGTTTACACCTGTGCTCAGCTGGAGATTACGGCAGAACTCAGGGTGTTTACACAGTGCATGCTGAAGAAGGAAAAACTACGGGAAAAGACAGCTAGTGCAAGACGTCCTTCTTATTATTTGCAACATGAGATCTCTAGTAAACTGTGTACAACTTAAATAAAAAAGAATACAATTATTTGCAAATCCTATTCAGCCTATATTCAATCGAATAAGCTACAAAGACAAGATATTTTTTATTCAAACTGAAAAACTTTATTGTGTTTTTTTCAAATATTCCCTCATTTTGGATTTGATGCCTGCAACACGTTTCTAAAAAGCGGAGACAATTTTTGATGCTTTGGAGCTGGAATTCCTTCCCATTCTTGCTCAACTCAGTGTTTGTGTGTGTTGTTGATGTCTGACTTTGTCTTTGCATGGTAGAGTTTGAACTGTCACTTGTAGATGTAGTGATGAACTGTGTTAACTGACAATGGTTTTCTGAAGTTTTCCTGAGCCCACGTGCTAATATCCTTTACACAATGATGTGGGTTTTTAATGCAGCGCCACCTGAGGGGTCAAAGGTCACGGCTATTCAATGTTGGTTTTGGGCCTTGCTGCAGATTCTCTGAATCTTTTGATGATATTATGGACTGTAAATGATGAAATCCATCAATTCCTGCAGTTGCATGTTGAGAAACATTGTTCTTAAACTGTTGGACTATTTGCTGACCTCACGCAGTTGTTGACAAAGTGGTGAACCTGGCCCTATCCTTTCAGGGATGCTCCTTTTATACCCAATCATGACACTCACCTGTTTCCAATGAACCTGTTCACCTGTGGAATGATCCAAACAGCTGTTTTTTCAGCATTCCTCAACTTTCCCAGTCTTTTGTTGCCCCTGTCTCAGCTTTTAAGGAACGTGTTGCAGGAGTCAAATTCAAAATGAGTCAATATTTGCAACAATACAATAAATTCTATCAGTTTGAGCAATAAATATCTCATCTTTGTAGTGCATTCAATTGAATTTAGGTTAAACAGTTTTTATTTACGTTTTACACAACGTCCCAACTTCATTGGAATTGGGGCTGTAGGATAAAGGTGCTAACAGGTTAGTAAGGAGTCAGACGGAGTTTGGGGAACTCAGCATGGTGTGTCTTTGGAAAACACCAACTGCACCGTCACCTTTGGCGGCTTCCAGAAGGTTCAGGCCGACCAGGAAACAGGGACAGGGCACCTGAGATTGATTTCTATTAATATTCTGACTTTACTGTGTATAACAGCAGCCATAATATCTGAATCTCTCCTTAGGGATCAATAACGATGGGCTCACACTAATGAAAGGCTGAACTCTCGAGCACAGAAGCGAGGGAGTTAAACTAACGCTGTCTGTTTGAAACATTTAACAAAAGCATTATCACACTCCTGTTTTATCAACTTCCTGATGTTTGCAAACTGTTGAATCAAAGCACGCACAGAAGAACCACTGCACTGTCTGCACTTTGCATATCTGACTTCATGGAATAAATGTGCTCAAACTCAAAAGAGAAGCAAGAAAAGAGCACAGAGAGATTTGTTGGAGACTCCACACACTGATAGGATGTGTCTAGGGCTGAAGGGAAACTCATGCTCTGGATACTGGCCAAGCCGGGACCAGAGTAAGGTTACATAATCCCTGGGTTGAGTCCTACAGCCCCGGCCATTTATGACTGGGTGGCATTCATGGGTATCAGAGTGAGAGCGGGAAGAGGAGAGACAAAAAAAATGATCAGAGCTTTATGAAATCTTTCCGCCTGAGCCAGACGGGACTTCACAGAAATCTCCAAAGTGGACGAAGCGAGAATAAGAAAAGCGCTTTCACCATTAGCGGCGGTGAGGTAACACTTGTTGCTGCCGCGGGCTTTGTTGGTGAGGTCCTCGTTGATGTCCATGTGAGCGTGCACCTCGTCCCTTATCTCTTCCAGCGCGGCGTACAGATCGGCCTCCCAGTACTCCTTATCCATACAGTCGATGAGCTCAGCCAGCTGAACCTGTCACAGAGTCACAGAGTCGCAGAGAGGAAGTGTGAGACAAAACCATCTCCACCAAAGATGAAACTACTGTAATTCACAAAGTATTAAACAAGCGCACTGAAAAATGGGAGCGGTTACCTTGGTGCTGTAGTACCAGATGGCTTTGTCATCCTGCTCGCCATCCTCCTCACTGTAGGGGAGACACGAGAGAGGAGAGAGGGGGAAATGAATCAGGAGGCACAGCAGAGGAAAAATGAGGCATAAAACCAAGAAATAGACTAAATCTGCCTCTGACGTGACATTAGTTATTATCTCAATAAGGCTTTAATGCCCTTATCAAAAAAATAAAATAGCTCTACAGGTTTTCTGTCAACATTTTATTTAGTTTAAATGTTTATAAATATAAAGTTGTTCACTGTATTAAGATATCTCTACACCAGTAATTCCCAACCTGTGGTCCGCGGCCCCCCGGCGGGCCACAGAGGCCTTACAAGCAGGCCTCCAAATCATATTCCAAAATAGTATGGTTTTAAAGGAGGGTAATTATAGAAAGATACAAATATACAAAATACTGTTTGAATTGTTAAATAGTCATACATACACATATATACAGCTCTGGGAAAAATAAAAAGACCACTGCAAATTTTTCAGTTTCTCTGATTCTGCTATTCATAGGTATTTGTTTGAGTAAATTTTTCAAATATGTAGAAAATCTGCAGTGGTCTCTTAATTTTTTCCAGAGCTTTATATATATACATATGTATGACTATTTGAACATTTTGAATTTCGTGCACAAATGTCTAATTACAGACCAAAAATAAAACTCTGAGCCGTGAAGTAAACAGATGGAGGAGGAGAATCCTCAAACTGTCGTGTTGCACATTGAAGATTCCAGACATTTCACGGAGTATTCGTACGTTTCGTTTTATTGCTGAACTAACCTCTTGTTATGAACCTGTGTGTCCTTCAAAATAAGAGCACCAACATCATATAGGTAGCTGATATACAGAAATGGCATTAGATCGAGTCATCCCCAACTTTAGTTCATGGTATTTTCGAATTTTATTTTTTATTTTCATGGTTGTAGTTTCAGAAATCTATTGAGACAGTCGTGTGATCAATAAATCAGAATGAAATATTTTACTGGAACTAAAACTATGTAACTACATAAAATGTGGTTTAGAATAAAAGGTTCATTAAACTTAATCAGATTATGATTTTTTTTTTTTTTTGACTCTGACTGAAAGGTCTGTTTGAATCATTAGACTGGTGTCGTTTTATAAATTAAAAAGTTGAAATAAACATTTAATATGGTGATTTACGGGAGAAATCAAATATCGCGGTATATATATTGTGTATCAGGGTACAGCCAAAAATATCGAGGTATTGCTTTTAGGCCATATCGTGCAGCCTTAACTGAAAGACTTGGATAAATTGGACTCTAAAATAAAACACATCGACTTTGAGAGTTGAGTTTATGCGGCAGCTCCCGAGTCGACCACAGGACAGTGTTTTTGCTCGCAGCAGGGTTTTTGCAGAGGGAGTGTGACGCCTGAGGCCATGAAACAGTGGAGTCTGTTCAGCATCCTGCACTTGAGGCACATGTGCCCTCTCACACACACACACACACACACACACAGACAACTTATTGCTGTGCACATCATTCATTGCACGTAGGCACTTAAATCCACTCACACAAACTTTCCTCTGTGCACACTACTCTTACGCTCAAACACACACACACACAGACTCGGCCTCTGAAGGGAGAGAGAGGATCAGTAAAGCAGCACCTGCTGGGGGCTAAACTAGAGAGCGGGCGAGCAAAGCAGAGAGAGAGAGAGAGAGAGAAACGCTGCCATGATGAATAATGGGGCCACCAGCTCTCTTAAATCTTACATAGTTTGAGTGATGCATGCTTCTGTACGGTTTATGAAGCTGGCCCTCTGCTGCTGCTGCTGACCCAGCACACACACACACACACACACACACACACACACACACACACACTTACAAAGATATGGGACCAACACTGCTGATGTTCAGGGTGATAAACCCTTAACTACTGTGGTTATTTTGGAGTTATCAGGGTACCTGCAGGTGTCAGCAGGTCAAATTTAAGACTTTTTAAGACCTTTTTAACGCCACTTTGAATGAAATTTAAGACCAAAAACATAAATATGGTCGATGGTTTTGAGATCCTGCTGCATTATAACTAAATCATAGCGTGTGTCACTTAATGAGACTCATTCAAGTTTACTTTTTTTTACTGTTTATTGAACATAAAGTCACTCATTGGTTAATATCTGTATGTAAAAGTGCAAACAGTGACCCATAGACTGATTAGCTAGGATGCAGATAAATTATATCAGCAGCTTGTAAGACAGTTTTCACTCTAAATCTCCTTCCCGAAAAGTCCCGCAAAAACAAAACGAAACAATAAACATAAACAAATCCTGCCCCGACAAATTTAAGACCTTTGAGTTATTTATTCAAAACCACAATATAACATTTTAATGAATTCAAGACTTTTTAAGTATGTGTAGAAACCTTGTAACCACATGAAAATGATCCGACAAACTTTACACTTCACCACTCACTGCTTTCTTTTCATACTGGGAATAAAATATTATAAAAACAATGTGCGAGTATTTACGCATCACTGCTGTTGATCCTCTGCACATGGAATATATTTACAGTGACTCAGGCTGTGGTTTGTGTCACTGAACAATATGTTCTCCTCTCGATACACACATCTGTAGGAGCTGATGTGTTTGACGCTTCAGATCTAAAATATGCTTTTATAAATCTGACACTTGAAGCTGTGGACAGGCAGCTCTTTTAACGACACTCTACCACTTCAGGTTGAGGGTTCGAATACTCACTACCTTAGTAAAAATGTTCATGATAAAGATTTCATTGTTTTTTTCTGGTGCTTGGTTGTAATAATTCTGCGGCCACATCCACACTTAACAAGTTATCTAGGGAAACCGCATATATTTGTCACCACAACAGCAACCCCCGCCCCAACCTTGAGGGTAATTTTATTTCATTCCATTTTCAATGTTGCAACAAATAACAACAACTTTAAGCTTACCCTTCCTTTAGAACAGGTCTATGCCTTCTTCTTTCATTAAACGAACTTAGTTTCCTTATGTTATTTAACTTTTTTAAGTGTTTACATTTCATCACTCTGCATTAACACAGCAGAGTTCCACCCCGATGCATACTGAACAGCAGCAGGAGAAAATTGTTTCCCTGCTTGGTTTAATCATTCACTAGAGTTTAAAGACATGCATTATCATCTATTTGTAGGTTTTATTTGTTGTAATGATGCACATGCACACCATAAATATGTTGTGAGTCAGAAGAGAAAAGAAAAATGTTTTCATTGTTATTTCCAGGTTTAAATCCACGCATAAAGTCAGCAGAAGCAGGGGTGTACCCTGTCACTGTGTGGTTTATATTTACTTTTAACTTCATCCTGATCAGTTTGTGGTGACTGCAATAATGATCGGTGCTGCAGTGAACTAACCTGAAATGCAACCGTCCTGACAAGTATCCACAGTAATTAAACTCTAAAAATTGAATGTCAGTTATTGTAAATGGAAATTAAAAATACAGTGGCATTATTTTATGCTTGAACCTTTTAAAATAAAACATTCTTTGCAAATAAAAAGAATTTTAAAGCTGTTGAGAAATTTAAAAAACTTTTGTCCCGTAATTTTCACCTTGTCAAATGTCAGGGTGGTGCAACCGTAACATTAGACTTTTATTTTAAAGTGAAGAGAATAAAACAGGAAACAGGAAACTGCATCAGCCAGAGGAGCCCAAATGACATTTGTGACCAAGTGGAAAAGTTTGTAGATTTCTCTGAAATACTGATAAAAAAGGTTTTTTCACTTCATTGGTGACTGGAACAATTTCCATGTCAGGTGGTACAACCAATGTAATAATGTGAAATGTTATTTTAACATCAAATTATTTATCTTATTCACAAATAAAAGAAATGAAACACAAAATGAAAATGTATGAGTCACTAAAGACACATGAGAGATACTTGCCAATAATTTCACACAGAAAAAATAACAGGAACATATAAATATATTTTCATATATTTGGTTGCGCCACCTGACATTTTTGGGTGCTCAAATTAAAAATACTACAAAATAATGAACCTTAAAACTTTGAAATGTTGGTCAACTACTGAAATCTGTTAGAAAACATAATTCTTCTTTCAGAAATATGTTTTTTTATCAATTTTCGAAGAACTTTTTAAAAATAAGTTTTTAGACCCTCTTTTTGTCATTGACCCTAACACAGACAGTTCCACCCACGTTTTAGTCTTTCGCTCGAGTTTTAGCCTTGGTGCTCTATCACTCTCCAGTTTAGCTTTCTTCTGCCCTTTTTCTGTCAGACAGTCCAGCTCCAGTGTCCACCATTACTACTAAATTAATCACAGAGATAGTTTTGAGCAGAGAAAAAACACAGATCTCTCTTCTCACTGCTAAACTTCGTCAGCGTGGCGTTGTCACAGAGAGGAATTGGTATTCAAAAATTACCTACTTTAGCGCTGTTAACTTCATTTTAATTTTTGGATTATGATCAGGCAAATTTCTCGAGATGAGACCTTTTCAGGATTATTTAGAAAGTCCTCACAGTCCCTTTAATTTGTCTTGCACATTCTCTGTGTTGCACATCTTTCATTGCACTATTTAATTTAAATGTGTATATTCTTTCATTTTCTTTCTTCCTCTTGTACAAAGTTTCTATATTTCCAATTTGTAGTTACTTAATATCTGTTTTTCTAACATATGTGACATTTAATGTTTATTCTTACTTGTTTTTTTTGTACAAAAAGAGCACAGTTGAAACCGAAGTCAAATTCCTTGTATGCTTCTTGAAGATGCTTGGCAATAAAGGCGACTCTGATTCTGATTTAACAAATCAGAAAAAATTTAGACAACCTACAGTTGTGCATTTCTGAAGTTTCTGTTGTCATTGTGATTTAATAAATGTCTTCACCCAACCGTTAAACATGCGAGATAGAAAATAGGAATGATAACACAAAATCCTTTCTGAGAAAAGGCCAAAAACTCAGAAATTCTGCTGGGGGGTGTAAACTTTTGGGCACAACTGTATTTGCACATGTGGCTCAGTTTCCTGACTTGATATCAATCTGATGTCAGTTTTCAACAAAGAAATGTGGAAAAGGGATCAAATATTTTCTGTTTTCAAGGATTTTTAGGAAGTTTATACACTATTATTGTTTTTATTTGTGCAATCATGGATGAAATGAGTGTTCCTCAATTATACCTGAACATATTGGGCCTCTGGTTTGTCTTAAATGTAAAATAGAGGATAATTCACCTTCGCAGTGTCACATGACAATAACAGGTTGTACTTACACTACAACGCGCCGGTTCAGGAACCAGTACTTGCGGTGGTGTCTGTCGTATCCGATCGGCAGCTGTCGA
>RPOG01003195.1:0-69777 GCA_008086565.1 Thalassoma bifasciatum | reverse complement strand
AGAAGAAATAATAATAATAATAATAATAATAATAATAATAATAATAATAATAATAATAATAATAATTGGGATAGGCTCCAGCCACCCGCGACCCTGATTAGCAGGATAGAGGGTATAGAAAATGGATGGATGGATAATAATAATAATAATAATAATAATAATAATAATAATAATAATAATAATAATGATAATAATAATGATTATTGTTGCTGTTGTTGTTGTTTTTATTGTTATTATTACAATTAGTACTATAGCTAATTTTTTTTATCTTATTTATTTATTTATTTATTTTTTAGTCTAATTTATTCTATTTTATTTTTTATTTTTTTATTTTATTGTTGCATCCTATACACTTAGAATGTTTGTGAGCTGCTGTGACATGGAAATTTCCCTCATGGGGGATCAATAAAGATTATTCTATTCTGTTCTATCCACTCCTTTGCTAATTGCCTCTTATTTCCACCTGTTGTCTGTTTCATTTGCACAACAACAGGTGAAATTGATTCACAATTAGTGAATTAGTGTTGCTTCCTAACTGGACAGGTTGATACACTTGGAGTTACATTACGTCGTTTAAGTGTTCCCTTTATTTTTTCGAGCAGTGTTTACACATAAAGATGAATAAGTTTTTATACACAGTTTGAGACCAGAATCCCCTGATGTGTTTTCTTACTCAGCGCTCAGCAGAGGGTCCACCAGATGAACAAGAAGAAAGCATCTGGAAACCAGGTACTGTGATCACATTTGACACGTCCTTCTACACGTTACAGGTCATAACACACACACAGAGTAACACTCGTGAAGCTGCAGCAACGTGTTTGGAGACGTGCAGCAAGTCACGTCTGTCTGCCAGAAACAGGACATCTGAACTTCATCCAGACTTTCCCTGAGGCTTCTCCCTGTTAGTGCTCAGATTCCTGTGTTCCTCAAACTGAATATAACACAGATACAGTATTTTATCACCTTGGTAAAGCCTGTACTGACACAACACAGCTCCTCTAAACAACTTTTTTTGGTAAAATAAGGATGATGTAAGCACAAACCAAGGACTGCAGCAGAATTTCTGTTTCATCTTTTTTACCGCTTTGTTTTCTATAGTTTTAACAAGAACAGGTATAATGTTAAAATGAATAAGAAGCACTCGTGCACCTCTACAGGAGTTACATAATCTTTAAGCCTAGTTTGAAGGAAACAGAGGGAAACTGGTTGAAATCTAAGGTCCCTGTATGAATCTCAATAAACTAAATTAACCCTCTGATACATGAATTATTAAAGTCAGTGTCAGGATTTTTCCCTTGGGTGTTTTTACTTGTCATAAGGCATGAAAAAAAGTTTTACAATTTTCTTGTAAAACTGAGCATTCAACATAAAACAGTGTGAACTTAATGTAGATATGACTTTTTTTTTACTTCTTTTTTTCCCTTTTTTTTGTAATTTCATAAATAATCTTTTTTTAATGTTTTGCAAAACATTTTAACCCTCTTTCATCCATTTTAACACTGATTAATTTATAGTTTATAAGCTTTTTCACCCTTAGATGTTTGTCTATAACATATTCAAATATATATATATATATATATATATATACGTTCTTAAAAAAAATTGAAAACATTTTTTCAGGCCCTAAGAAGAATAAAAATATCCTGACACAGGCTAATATGAATTTCCACCACATGAAGCATTGAATTTAGGAGTAAATAACTTTTAAATAGGCGTCCACTGCAGTGACCACTATGCACTACAGGGTTAAAATAGACTTATTTAAATTATTTTTAAAAATCCACGAAAGTCATCTCATTAAAAAAAAATGTAAACTTGCAAAATCCTTTAAACTATATCTATTAGTTTTATTTGTTTTAAACAATCAATAAAACTAGCAAATATGTATTTATAAAGCATTCAAGTTAATAGAAAAGCATCTTTGAAGGTGTGGTAGAAACTAATGATGCTTGCCAATGTCCAAAATTCCAATATCATCCAACTCTTACACTGCAAAAAGTGAAACCTAAGCAAGTAATTGTATCTCATTTTTAGCCAAATTTGTCTTATTTTTCTTTGTTTGAGCCACATTTATCAGACCAGGTCATACAAATGTCTTATTTCAAGTTGTTTTAAGACAAAAATGAGGTCTGAATTATTTGTAGGGAGTCAAAAAAAAATCTGCCAATGGGATAGGAAAAATTTGCTTGTGAAGTCTTTGTACAAAATTTTTTTTCTTATCTCATTGGCAGATTTTTTTGACTTGTTACAACCAACTCAGACCTCATTTTTGTCTTTAAATAACTTGAAATAAGACATTTTCCTGGACTTATCAGAAGAAAGTTGCTCATAACAAGAATGACAAGACACATTTTACAAACAGTCAGGTACGCTGAGGCATTAGATAAAGTAAAATATTAATTCCCCAAGGTGACTCCTGGATATTTCACCAAAAACTGATGAAGGGATGATTTGTTTTTTTTTATTAGAAGTGAAGGATTTCTGGCTTCTCTTGTTGAGTAAATATGCAATTTAGAATTACTACTTAAGAAATATTTGCCACAGTTTGAATCCGAATGCTTAATGAGAAATACTTTCAAAACTATATATAAAAAAGGATGACATGCCAGTTTCTTAAAGTGAAGCCAAAATATGCAGAGCACCCCCTACTGACTGGTAAACATCATTGTTAATAAATGGGATTTACAGGTTAAATTCAAAGTAATGACATAAATGGAGAGGAAGGAAACGTGTCAACAAGTTTTCTCCAAATGTGTCCACTGTTACATTTTTATGTTAATTTGATGCGTTTGGTTCGTGAAGGGTCAAATGAAACCTCTTGTAAATACCCATCATCAATACCACAGCATCTATTTTTGCCTGTTTCCTCCTGTTATTTCCCTCTGAAAGCGTCTTCCTCTTCTGTTTTTATTAAACTCTTTGCTTTTTCTCTCTTCAGCTCTTGGTTTTTGGGTTTTTCTTATTTTCTGTTTTTCTCTGAGTGATGCTTCTGTTTTCTCTCTTTGTTGACCTCTTTGTGGCTTTTCTGCTCCAGGATGAGATCATGGTGAGTAGTCTGTGTGTGTGTGTGTTTGATTTATGACCCTGTGTGTGTGTGTGTGTGTGTGTGTGTGTGTGATCGTGTGCATGTCTGATAAAGGCTTACATGTGAATGTGCTCATCTTTTCTTGTCTGTTTGGATCAGAGGACATGCATATGTGTTCACTTATGGTTGTGGTTGATTGTGGAGTAATGAGTGTTTGTTTGTGTGTGTGTGTGTGTGGATGTTTTTCCTTATTTGTGTGTGTGTGTGTGTGTGTGTGTATAATGAAGTTTGTAAGAACCACCAGGAGATGAGCAGGTGGCTGTGTTCAGGGATGCTTGGCTGCTTCCCTTTCCTCTCTTTTTTGGCAGCGCTCACAAAAGACACACACACACACTTTCACTCATACACACTAACTGTACAGAGAGATGAAAACATCTTTTAGTTTAGTTTAGTTAAAGGGATCGTACAGTTTACTAAGGCAGTGAAGAAACAGGCTGCAGCACTAACCCAAACTACATGAAGATGGAAAAAAACAAGATCCACTCATCATTAAACTTCTCCTTCCCTGCTCCCTGTTTTTATTTTGTTTTATCCTTTTTTTCACCTTTAGTAGTAGAAGTCCTCAGGGAATCAGGACCAGACATGTCGCCTCCATAGTTAGTTGTTCGTTGTCATAACAGCCACCCAGGTTAGAGGTCAAAGGTCAGGGGCACATGATAAACAAAGTGGTGATCTGCACTTCCTGTTTGGTGATAAATGTAACTGGTCCTGCAGCTTCTGTTTTCCTGGTTAAACACTCTGCTAACCTCCAGAAAAACACTAAGTTACCTAAATATACTGACTGAGTGGTATTTTTTAGTGAGAAAAGTTTTGTTTTCTTTCAAAACATATTGAGGGAAATAACTTTTTTGTTGCAGCTAATAAAAGGGGGAAAAAAACAGGCAAATAAAGTTAAGTTAGAGTTTTTAAAAGATATATCTCATTTGAGAAAATACAATGATATGAGTTCCAAATATCCAATGCTCATTTAATAAATAAATAAACATTGTCCCTGCATTCAAGGAAAATTACAGTAAATCAAATTAACTGCAGAATAATAAGAAACGTTGCTCTAAATAGGAAGTCACCAAAAAGGTAAATGGCAATAAAACTAATTTTAAAAAAACTCAGCAATGTCAGTTTTTTATCTTTTTAATTTTCACTGGCAGAAATGGGGATTCTACTATTTAACAGTATTTATGTTTATACTCTCAGAGATTAATTTTGAGATTTAGTCAAAGTTTATATTTTGGGATTAAAATTGGACAATTTGCGATAAAAAGTAGAAATGGTAAGCCATTAAGTCAACATTTTGAGGGAAAAAAGTCAAAATTATGAGAAAGAAAAGTCAAAGTTTGAGATAAAAAGTTGAAATTTTCTGCTCATCTCATAAATTTGACTTTTATCTCAAAATGTGGACTCAAAATCCCAATAAAGTCAGTTTTTTTAATTTTTAATTTTAAACTGGCCAAAATGAAAATTATATTATTTAACAATATCTATGTTTAAATTGCAGAGAATTTTAACTTCAAGGAATAATAGGGGTTGGAAGGTCAGAATTCTGATATAAAAAGTCAACAATTTGAGATAAAAAGTCAAAAACTTGGGGGAAAAAAAAAAATCAGAATTCAGAGATAAATAGTCAAATTTGGGATAAAAAGTCAAAATTGTAAGATAATGAAGTCAGCTTTTCAAGATATTTAGACAAATTGTAAGATATGTATGCCAAAATTTGGAGATTAAGTCAAAGGCATAAGGCATATAAGGCAAAAAGGTTAAATTTTAGGATTAAAATTGTACAATTTGTGATAAAAAGTAGAAATGGTAAGCTATTAAGTCAAAATTATGGAAGAAAAGTCATAATTTTGAGATAAAAAAGTTGAAATTTTTTTTTTTTTCCCCTCATAAATTTGACTTTTATCTCAAAATATGGTCAAAACAATCTCAATGATGTCATTTTTTTAATCTTTTCATGTTTTTACTGGCGATGGGGATTCTAATGTTAAACATTATTTATGTTTAAATCACAGAAAATTTTAACTTCAGTCAAAAAAGTGGTTGAAGGTGGTCCACAGAAATTTTTGAGACTTAACACAGAGCCCCGAATTAGGAGAAGTTGGGAACCGCTGCTGTCCAAACGTCCTGTAGTGTTATTTGCCAATCCAGCAGTCAAAACAACACACAGCTACAGACAGAATAATTTATGAATTCTGGATCAGGATTGATGTTTTTGCACAGATAAAAACAGAAACTCTCAGCAGGACATTAAAGATTTTGACCCCTTAATAGAAAAATAAAACACCTATTCATGCTCCTGCATTTCCCTGCATGGTCTAAAAAGGGTGGACACTGCCCGCTCTTAACCCCCCCACCCACCCCAACTGCACTACAGCATGTGTTTTGGCTCCCAAGGCACTGAAATCCCAGTTGAGGGAATTTTAGTCTTCATCCTAGATAGAAAAATGTTATTATATTGAATATATCAACTCAAAAGATGGGGCCAGGTTCACCACTTTATCAACAACTGCGTGAGCAAATTGTCCAACAGTTCAAGAATAATGTTCTCAATGTTCAATTGCAAGGAATTGAGGGATTCCATCATCAACAGTCCAAATATAATCAGAAAATTCAGAGAATCTGGAGAAATTTTGGCAGTAAGGCCCAAAACCACCATTAAATATTTTGTCTTGAAATTGGGGTTGAAGAACATGCATGCAAAAGCTTGGATGACATGACCTCCCCCCTAAAGTGAAGCCAAAATCAAATTGGTAATAGAGCCTACTACAAGAATTTCAGCATTACTAGAGTCTGAAAATTGAAGGAAAGGTGGGAAAAGAGTAATATTGTTGGTTGCCGTGGACGACACTTTGGCTTTGTACCGCTTGTTTTTGTTGTCACATTTCGTTCTCGTCATGTGGATTCGCGTCTTAATGCAGAAACTTCTGGAGACTTTAGTTATGAACGCTTATTTAAAGTGACAGATAAGAGTCTAATGCGATGATTGACGGCTCCGCTGGCTCCTACAGCGCCCTGTTTTTTGGATCTGAGGCGACAATCAATAACCGCGACTGTCTGCTTGGAAGTATCAGTCAAAGTATTTCGCTTTGAACCGTTCCGACACGCGGATCCCGGACGCCGTCCGTCACTCAGCGACGCAAGGTTGTCTAAAAGCAGCTGCAACATTTACAAACTCTGTGGCCGTGAAACCTGTGACCTTCATTGCTCTGCTGTTTCACCGCCACTGTTGGCTGTCAAAATAAAAGCGCAGAGGTCAGATAACTTCACTTGTCTTCTTTTAAGGGCAGGACGAATTCTGCTTGATGAATAATAATTTGGACAACACTGTGCTGATGATACTACTGCAATGATATGCTTGATTTGTAGCCTTGGGCAACGCCACTTCTTATTTATTTTTCAATTAAAAATGACATTCAGAACACAACGACGGCCCCGGCTTCTGTTTTGATGTGTTTTGGCTTGCTGACAGAGTCAACAAGGTACCTCACCCCCCGACAATAACAACAACCTTCCCCATGTGTCCCCTCCAGTCCTGATTTTTGGAAAGAGGCCAGGCTGCAACAGCCGGGACCCTGACAGATCAGATAATTCCCTCCCTTCACCTCTTCCATCGAGAAGTGCCCCACTTTTTACCTTACTTTACCTTTTGTTTTTTGTTTTCTTTCTCCCAAGTAGGCACTTGAGCACAAATCCTGGCACATAAGAGGTTGCATTGGAACTTAATTGCCTCCTAATAAACATGTATATTGAATCGAAGAAAATAATGGTATAAGATATATTTTGGCTTCCAATGGAGTGCAATTTTGTCTTCCAAGGAGACACCTTATAATGGATTTTAGCTCCCAATAAAATACTTAGTGCTAATGTGGCTCCCTAGGAGGCACTGTACTGCAAATTTTAGCTCCGAAAAAGGCACTTTAGCATGCTAATTTGGCTCCCAGGAAGGAATATTAGCATGCATTTAGGCTCCTTGGAGGACACTTAGTGCTAATTTGGCTCCCAGTAGGACCTTTAGTGCAAATTTTTGCTACCAAGAGGACGACAGCCCGTGCTTCTGTTTTGATGCATTTTAACAACAGCAACCTTCCCCATGTGTCCCATCCATTCCTGATTTTTGGAAAGCCGGGACCCTGACGGATCAGATAACTGCCCCACCCCCCCCGCCCTCCACCTCTTCCATCAAGAAAACGCCTCACCTTTTACCCATGCGCTCTTGTTACAATGCATTTCTCAGCGGCGCTATCTGATATCTAGTTAAGTCATGAAGGATGCATATCAACTCAATTTGCTATCGATTGCTCTGGTAATTAGGCGTAATTTAATTTCGCCCCCCCATCCCCGCCGCCTCCCTCACTTCCATCTTCCCCTTGTTTTTTAACACCCAGAGGAAATCAGGAAGGCGTCGCCTGTGGAATACGTAATTTCCCTGTATATATATATATATATACTCCCAGGATAGGCCCAATCTGAAAGAACATGGCTTCATGTTTGGGAGATATTGCACTCCTCGGCTTTGTCAGGAGTTGTGTGTGTGTGTGTGTGTGTGTGTGTGTGAGTTTGTTGGCTGCAGGCATGTGTCTGACCTGTGTGTGAACCTGTGCGCTGCAACTTGGTAGAAGAATAACACTGACGTGTGTGTGGATAGTAAAAAAATGATTGTATAGTTCATGTTTCAAAAAGTGAAAGCCAGTGGTGCGCTCAGACTTTTTGAAGGGCGAAGGGGAAATAAAGTGTGCATTTTTGCCACACAAGCACTTAAGCATGTGTTTTGGCATTTAAAGGGCAATTAAGTTTGTTTATCCTCCCAGAAAAGCTTAAAAGCATGTATTTCTTTTCCCACAAGAAGCTACTTAAGAACACATTTTGGCTCCCAAGACAGCACTTTAGCAAGTGTTTGGGTCATTTTGCATGTTTTTTTTTTTTTGCCAAAACATGTTCGGCCCCCAAAGCATTGTTTTGCATGTATTTTGGCTCCCAAATGGGCAACTAGGCTCATATGTTGGCACCCAAGTATAGAATGTTTTTTTTCACAGAGGGCATGTTTGTTTTGGCTCCCAATTTGCACTTCAGCATGCTTTTTGGCTCCCAAGACAGAATGTTAGAATGCATTTTAACCTCTAAAAGGGCACTTGAGCATGTATTTTGGCTCCCGAAAAGGCAGTTTAACATGCGTTTTGGCACCCAGTGCTACACCTTGTGATAATTTGGCTCCCTAGAGGACATAAAGGTGCAATTTTTGGCTTCAAAGAGGATGCTTCATCGTAAACTTATCGATCCAAGAGAGCTCTGAGGTGTCAATTTTGGCTCCCAGTTAGCAAGCTCAGTGCTGATATGCCTCCCAATAGGAACTTTAGCATGCATTTTGGTTCCCAGTGGGATACTTAGTGGCTATTTAGAGGACATAGGTGTCCGAGAAGATGCTTTAGTGTGACCTTTTAGATGCAAGAGGGCACTGACTTATGTGTTTTGGCTCCCAAGAGGGAACGTTAGATTCATTTTGACTCCCAAAGAGGCACTTGAGCATATTATTAGTTCAAAATGTATTGGTAACTTGGTTACCTACTGGGCATATGTGCAAATTTTGGTTCCAAGAGGGTATTTAAGCATGTGTTTTGGCTCCCAGTTGGATACTTTGTGGTAATTTGTCTCCCTTGAGGGATTTCAAGTGCTAATTATTGCTTTCAAGGGGACACTTTTGTGTTAATATCCACTCCCAAGATGGTGTTAAAGCATGTGTATGGTTACCAACAATGCACTTTAGCATGTGTTTTGGCTCCCAAGAGGACAGCAATGGTAGATGCAATGTGTATTGAGGCTTCGTGACTGTTACATCATCAGAAGAGGTGCTATGCATGCTACTGGAGATTAAAGCAGAGGCACAGCAGATTTTTCCTGTTTCTGCTGTATCAATAATCTCACCATGATTTTGTCTGTTTCCCAGTAGCTCTGCTCTGTCTGCATCGAAATCCTGTCAATGTTTGCACATACACCATCTCTATTTTAAGAGGCCAGGGCCTGCAGAGCGTTTGTGCAGCATATTGTGAGTGGGAGTATCGGTCTAAGATCAGTGCCCAGTTTTCTTTACACCATATGATATAATTGGGCATGACTATCAATCATCCTGCCAGATTCAAACTCAAGGGTCTCCACTTTTTTTTTTTTTTTCCTCTGCAGATTCGAAAGTGGTTTCAGAAAAAAAACTAAAAAAAACAGCAGTGGTAAAACAAACACGTCAAAATCCCTGGATTTACATTTACCACTCGGCGAATTGATCCAAAACGCCTCACGGCTCTGCCGGCTTTGTTAGCTCGTCTACATCAGCTCAGACTGATAATATTGTCTTCATCATCACCAAGAGAGAGAGAGAGAAAAGAGAGAGGGAGAGATGCAAATAAGGAGCGAGATTTGCATACTCTTTCAATCAAAATTTCAAGCACACGATAATCAGTCTGGATCTCTGACAGCGACCCCGATGCCGTCGCAGTGTGCCGGAGTTTTCGCTTGTTTGGATTTCCCTTTTCTTCAATTCTCTGACTGTCTGAGCTCAGAACTTGATTAAAGCAGAAGTCGAAATAAAAAAAACACCTTTGAGTGTTCCCCGTGTGCCCGTTTTTAAAAAGCTGATGAGCTCCTTCACTCCGCGCCTTTGTTAGGGATGTTTGAGCCCTCTCAAGAGGAGCGTTTTGGCGGTATAAGAGGGGGATAAAAATGCAGACGGCTTCAGGAGAATTTGATAATAACAAGCGGATGGTGAAGGGTTGGTGTTGTAGTTTTTACTCCTCCTTTAAAACTCCTGCTTCAATATTTTCCACTTTAATTCTCCCACAGGTTGACGTCTGTAAACGCTTAAGAAAAGCCAAAGCTTGTACATTTTCTACAAGATAAAGAATAATTATCAATTGAAGCCAATTTCCACAGCTCATGTAAATATATATATATATACAAAAAAACAAACACTGGCTTCGTTGATGTTTCTACTTTTTGCACATACAGTCAAATTTTCAACCTCTTCTCATAATTTTGATTTTTTTTTTTTTAAACTCAAATTTTGACATCTGGAGATTTTGACTTTTCATCTCAAAATTTCAAATCTTGATCCCAGAATTTCCACAAAACATCTCAAGATTTTGATTTCTTCTTAATATATATATATATATATGTGACATTTTATCCCACAATTGACTTTTTGTCTCCAAAATTTATCATTTTATCTTATAACTTTGACTTTTTTGCTCAAATGTTCTTCTTTGTATTTTAAAATTTTGACTTTTCATCTCAGAATTTGACTTCAGTATCTGCAAATTTGGCTTAATTATCTCATAACTTGATATTTACCTTAATTTTTTTGACTTAGCTCTTTGCTCAAAATTTGTACTTATCTCAGAATTTTGCCCTTAACATCTCAAATTTTGACTTTAACCTTAAATTCGACCTTTTATCCCAAAATTCTGATTTTCCCTATAATTTTGACTATGTCTTTAAATTGTGTTTTTTTAAATCATATTCTGACTTTTATCCCCAAATTGACTTTATGTCTCAAAATTTAACATTTTATCTCATAACTTTGATTTCTTTTGTCTACAAATTTCTTCTTTTTATCCCAAAATATTGGCACCTTATGTCATGACTTTGACTTTTAATGTCAAAACTTGACTCAATATAGGCCAAAAAATATCCCCAACACTTTTGAAGACCACAAGGAAAAGGTTGATACTCTCTTATATGTGCAGTTCTTCTGTGAAAGTGCATTTCCACTTCAGTGTTTTGACCAAGACTTCCAACTGTGCCACACTGAAATAACAAAATGAGTCAAAGAAGAAGAGCTGGATCACATTTCTTTCTCCTTCTGTGCCCGTCGACTCCACAGTGAGTTGTGTCGTTACAGCACAGCTCTGATACGTAACCAATAGCTGCGACTCTGCGTTTTCTTTCCTCCAGCCAAGCCCGCAGCCAATTTTTCATCACTCCTCCCGCTTTCTGGCAGCCATTGTGCTCTCCGCTCTGTTCCCGCCACGCTCGCTGACATTTCAGAAATACGTGAGTCAAAAAGGGCCCGTAGTCAACTCTCGGCAGTCAGATGTCACGGAAACGAATGTCAAGCCTGAATCAGATCCAGCGTACGAGTCAATCGGGGCTCGGCTGGCGAGGCTGGCACGCCACGGAGGAGCTTTGAAGCCGCCGGATCGCCGAGAGATTTGTGCGAGGCTTCACGAAATTCCGGGGCGTAACGTGATTCATTTCTCGCTTGACAATTCCGACTGAAGTGTTGCATGAGGAGGGAATAAAGAGGCAGAACTTTTAAAGCAGATTTCTGATTGTTGCAAAAAATTTCTATGTACCATGTTTCACAGACTTCCTCCTGCAACTCCATTCACTTTCAATAGCAAGAAATTTAACATATTACATATGTATTCACAGCTTTTCAGATGTGGAATTTGAAGTGTAATGAATCAGGCGTGTAGCAGCACTAGATTGATTCACAGCTGCCAAATATTTAGGTTTTTATCCAGTGGCATGCAAAGAGGGGGGGCAAGGGGGGCACTCAACCCCATCTTATGTCCAAATTGTTGATACAGACATGTTTAAAAGTGCCCCCTTGGGAGCCAAAATACGCTTAAGTGTTTTCTTGGGTGTTTGGGCACTATGAGCAATCTCTTGGGGGCATAAACACCTCTAAAGTGCCCGATCAGGTGCCAAAATTCATGCTTAAATGCTTTCTTTGGAGCCAAATTGCACATTGAAGTAAGTTCTTTGGAGCAAGAACATGTTTAAATGCCCTTTTGGGAGCCAAAATACCTCTAATTTGTCTCCTTCGATGCAAAACTCACGATAAACTGCCCTCTTTTCTTTTTCTTTCCAAAACTCCTGCTAAGGTGCCCTCTTGGGAGCCAAAATGCGCACCAAAGTTCTCCCTTGTTAGCCATACTGCGTGCTCAAGTGCGTTCTTTTTTGTCTAAGTGCACACTTGAGTAACCTCTTGGGACCAAAAACACATGTAAAAGTTGCCTCTTTAGAACCAAAATGCATGCTTAATTTCCTTCTTGGGATCCAAAACTTGTGCTAAAGTGCTCTCTTGGGAGCCAAAATGAACGCTGAAGTTCTTTTTCAGGTTTCAAAATGCACACTAGAGTGACCTTGGGAGCCAAAAAATATGTTTGACAGTATCTTAAATACTTGTGAATACTTGATGGACAATGAATTCACTTTAATTGTTGCTTTTTTCATTTTTCACTCTCATTTCTTCCCTTTGCATTTTGAAACGACTTTCTTTCAAGGGGGAGATTTGACACTTTTCCGACCACTCTGAATATTTTCATCAGGCGTGTGCGCTGACATTTCTGCATACCGTCGAATTCTGTTTTCAATAAGCGCTGCTGCATCCATTAAGGCGCATTAAAGAACTTGGCAACAAGGACACTGCGCGAAAGGTTGAATACTAAAAGCATCCTTGCGCGTTTGTGGTATGCGCAACTTTATCACCTCTAGATCAATATTCAAAGCCAAAGAAGAAGAAACCATTTGGAAGAAACACGCAATTACACATCTTCGAGGACTTAAAGCATTCCTGCGCTAATTTGGCGGAAGGTTACCCCGCTGACCTTGTCGCTAATTCAATCTAGATTATATTTCAATCAACGTGTATTGGCAGAGTGGGGATAATGAGGAACGCTAACTGGATTAGCGTTGATACACTGATGGGGGAGATTGAACGGTAAAACACACCCATTTTTGTTTATTAGAACCAAGTATGCACAAACATGATCGAAGGGAGGAAGTTTAAAGAGTGACTTTGAAAGCACGAGTTTTCAAAAGGAGCATTTTTCTTTGTTGTTCCTCTCTGAATGCTTGTTGAATTAATGGATTTATGTTACCTCGAGGCTACAATTATAAAAAAACACGCTTATGTTTTCATCCATGAGAAAGCACAGTTGTTCTCCCTGTTAAACGACAAGTTTGTGAACAATTCAAGGTGAAAGAAAAGATTCCGTGTTGAATTTCTCATGTACAAAATCACAAGTATAAAAAAACAAACAGTGTAAATAAAGACTGAGTCGTGAGTCACGGCTTTGGAGACTTTCTAGTATTTTATTTTATACAAATAACCATCTCACTGTGCTGTGAGAGCTGTGAATTTTAAATGCGATCCCAGCTCCACATGATGCTTTTTGGGAGTCATGCGGTGACTTCCATTACAGAGTCATATCTGTTTTTTAAGCAAGTCCGATATAATTTGCAAGAAATATGACAAAACAGTGTCATTCACAGATGCTTTGAAGGAAGAGGGCAATTAATGATATTTTAAGTATTCAAGAGAAGGTTAGGTATACATTTTGGCTCCCAAGAGGGTAAGTTAGCTCACATTTTGGTTCCAAAAAGGGAACATTAATATGCTTTGGGCTCCAAAGTGCACACTTTGACACCAAAAGATGCACTCGAGCAGGCATTATGGCTCCCAAAGGGACACTTTTAGGCACATTTTGTGCATTTGGGTGCAATTTGAACCCCAAAGAGTGCATTGTGGCAGGCACTTCAGTTCCAAGGAGAACACTTCAACATGTATTTTGGCTCCCAAGGTTACTCTAGTGCGCAATTTGAAACCCAAGGGTGTAATATAGCACACATTTTTGTTCCAAAGTGGGACCTTTACATGTGATTTTGGCTCCCAAGAGGTTACTTTAGTGCACACTTTGACACCAAAAAACACACTCGGGCACGCATTTTGGCTCCCAAGAAGGCACCCCAGCACACTTTCAAACCAAAGAGAGAACATTAACAGGAGTTTTGGCTACAAAGAGACCTTTTTGTCGTGAGTTTTCCACCAAAGTGGGCGATTTAGATGTGTTTTGGCTCCCAAGAAGTCATTTCAGCACACAATTTTGGTTCCAAAGTGGGAACTTTACATGTGATTCCCAAGAGGTGACTTTAGTGTGCACTTTGACACCAACGAACGCACTTGAGCAAGCAGTGTGGCTCCCAAGGGGCACTTTGGTTTCCAAGGTTACTCTAGAGTGCAAGTTGAAACCAGGAAAGGACTTTAGCGTTCATTTTGGCTCCCATGGGAGCACTTGAGGACGAGTTTTGGCATCCAGCAAGGTGAGTTAGCATACATTTTGGTTCCAAAGAGGGAACTTTTTTGGTGTGCACTTTGACACCAATGAAAGCACTTTAGCACACATTTTGGCTCCCAAGGGGCACTTTAGTGCGCATTTTGGCTCCCAAGAAGGCACCTCAGCACACTTTCAAAACCAAAGAGGGAACATTAGCAAGAGTTTTGGCTACAAAGAGAGCTTTTTGTCTTGAGTTTTGCACCAAAGTGGGCGATTTAGATGTGTTTTGGCTCCCAAGAAGTCCTTTTAAATAGCATTTTAGTTTCAAAGAGGAATATTTTTGTACAAAATAACCCCCCAAAATGAGAAACCAGTATGAAAACTGTGTGAATAAAGAGGACCGGCAGTCCGCATGAGTCACGGCTTTGAAGACTTTCTAATATTTTATTGAAAGCGATGACTCAACGTGTTATTCTGACCTGAGGGATACAACAATTAGCCTTGGTCTGCACCAGTGAGTGAGCTCATGTTTTCTGGGGCTTCGGCGAGATGTGAGGAAATAAATCCTCCTGTTGGGACAGATTTCGATCTGTCCTACATGAGGTCAGGACAAACACAGCTGTGCATCGAATATGAGCTCTTGATCCCGTCCGTGTTAACTTGAACTCAGCGATGGTTTTGTGAACCGTGTCATCTCACTTTAAGTTGAATAGTGGCAACTTTTTATAATCATGAATTGATCGACATATCTGGCTCTCTGGTTCTCCTCCCCTTAAATGATCTGTTATTTTTGGGCTACAGTTAAAATAATTGCCGTCCTGCGATTGTAAAAATAATGAAGCACAAAAAAAAAGCAAAGGCACAAAAAAAATGAAAGCCGTATAAATATAAACGACGGCACGTCTCAAAAGACGCTGCGAGGCAAGAATTAACGAGAGCCATATATCCTCATGGTGCAGTCTAAAGCAAATTGGCCACTGTAAAGAGAGAAAGAGAGAAAAAGAGATAGACGACAGAGAGGGATGTGTTGGAGTGGAAATAGGTACCAATCTGAAAACGACAACAAAAAAGAAGAAAAAAGGAGCAAATGTGGAGCGTTTCGTGTGATAACTTCTTTTCTGGGACATCACAGCAATTGGCTCACATCTACATCAAAGCGGGAGGAGGGAGGAGGGGAAGTGTCCGTCACGTCAAACTTGTTTTATAATTTCTCCACACTGAACGTATCTGTAGATCTTAATCACTTTCAAAGCTTTTGATTTTTTTTTCTTCCCCCTCTGTTCCTCTATCAGAGGCTTTGTTTTCTTTTCATCCGCGGAGAAAAAGCCAGTTTGATGCTCCGTTTATTCCGAGTTGCGTCTCGCGGATTCAAAAAGAGGTTGTTTGTTTATCTGAAGGACGCGATTAGCATGCATGAGTTGGAATTTAACGCCCGATGCACATGTGAGAAGTCGAATTCCGACAAAGTAAAGAGAAGTTTTTCAACCTAAGTTCCTCCTAAGTGGGTTTCTAGAAGATACAGCAATGCTAATAGCGATACGGCTAAGTGGTATAGCAAAGCGGAGCTTAGCTTAGCTTAGCGCGCTTTGTGTACGTGCTTTGTAAGGAAGTCGCAATTGTTAGAAAAAAATCCAAAATTTAAGAAGAAAAGAGTCAAAATTTTTGAGACAAAAGATAAAAAAATTGAAATCCGAGGTAAAATTTTGATAAAAGTAAAAATCCCAGTAATTTTGGGATTAAATCAAAAATTTTATGCAAAAAAGTGAAAATATTAGACAGAAAGTTGGAGTTGAAAAAAATATTTACATTAAGACAAAAAAACATTTTGAGTTAAAAAAAATTGAATTTTGACAAAAAGTGGAAATGTTATTTTCTTATCCTTATCAACCTGCTTGAGGAAAAGACCTTGTTTTTTAATTGTGGAACTAAAAAGTCAAGTGGGAGCCGCCCCCCCCCCAAAAAAAGAGCTCTGATTGGCCGATCCCCGAGCCAAATTCAGGCTGTATAACCAATTAGACGGCGTCCGAGAAAGAAGGAATTTAAGAATAGCAACAAGAAAAATAACACTTCAAAGGCCTCGTGTTCTTCTTCTAAATTCCCCTTGACAGAGAGCATCATGGGATATTAAAAAAATGGAAGAAAGTTTGATTCCTTGACAGAGGACACTCTTCGTGACTGAGGGCCGTGGCTTGTGTTCTAATGACTGGGTTTTTCAATAGGAGGAAAACGCATAAAAAACAATGTTTTAAAGTCATAAACAAGAGCAGTGGAAAATTATAAATTCCGGCCAAAATTGATTTCAGTGTTTGTTTGTGTGGTACAGTCCAACATTTCACTGAGCGCAGTCAAACACAGAGAAGAGACTCTAGTGCAGCCTTGGCAGCTGAACAACAAAAGGCAAATTAAAGCTAATTAACATCTGTTTCTAGCTCTTCAGCGTGATTTAGGCTGTCAGGTTTCCTTCAGACCAACTAGTCTCGCAGGCGCCCGGAGGGGGCAGGAAGGAAGCTGTCGAGGGAGCGTCACACACAAAAACACCAACACGCCTGTCCTCGTTCTTCTGCACGAGAAGAGATTCAAGGTAGAGAACAACGGAGCGACTTAAGTGGAGAAAAGGTTCAATTACGGGCAAAGTTGGGCGATGGATTTCGACACTTTCAAAAGTTTTGTGTTTTTGCATCAAATGTTGTATCGCCAAACACAGTCTGTTAACCTTCCGCTTTGTCCTCAAAGGAAAACCACTTTGGCAAACACTGAATTAGCATGAACATGCATCTGTTTGCAGACAGATGGTAAGGTACATCATGTCAAACACAATTATAAAACAAAACAAAAAGAAAAAAAAAACAGGATTCATTCCTGTTTCCTCCCTCCTTTTTTTTTTTGTGTGTGTTTGGACTCTTTGTCTTGCACACGATTGTGCACACATGCAAATGAGTGACAGATAAAAGGATTCAGAGCGTGTGCACATTTGCATGCGCAGTTACTTTTAGAGGATGTTTCAGTGGATTTAACCTGAGTCATCGTCCCTCTCACGGAAACATTCAAATTTTTTTTTTTTTTTTTTGTTGTTTAGCAATGCAGGGCCAGGTCTCCACGTGGAGTGACTCACCACTCTGGGTAACATCAAACCCTCCAAGAGAATCACAACACAATACAAGAAAGGGGCTTGGATTCAGGTTCCCTATGTGGGCAGAGGGAAGAGAGATCTCACACAGACACACACACACACACAGGGGATGCTAATGTAACTACACAGGCTTGCGATCGCGCAGACGGATGCACAAACACACATACACACACGCGCGTGGCGGCTTTGCTCATATACTCCCCGACTGCACTGGCTTATCAGCGAGGCAGACAATGCCATCCCACATGTAGTGTGATCTATCATTGTGGGCCGGGGACTGCATTACAAGGCCTTAGATTGTGGACTAGATGGGCCTCTCAAGGGGAAGGAGCCGAGTTTGCCAGAACCGTGGAAAGCGGGGCAGAGCTGCATAGCCAAGCAGCGGAAATGAAAGGCGGCCTGGGCCTCTTGGATCTCTCTCTCTTTCTTTCTTTTACTATCTCCCTCCCCGCATCCCTCCTCCCCCCTCTCCTCTCTCTCTCTCTCTTCACAGAGGGAAGATCATGCTTGACTGAAGAGGCGATGTTAGAGAGGAAAGTGTGGATAGAATGATTGAGGGGAGATTTCTGATAAGGATGAAAAGAAGAGAGGGGGGGAGAGAGAGAAAGAAGTCGGTGTTTGTTTTGGCCGCTGATGCTGACGCTGATGGCGGCGGAGTCGGCGGCAGCAACGCGCTTGTGTCTAATTAAAAATTTGCCCTTGGTGGAAGCTGGGGTTTGGAGGATGTCGTCTGTGCTGAGTGCAGCTGCAGAAAAAGCAGCAGAAATTAGATGCAGCGTTCAGTGTACTAATGTGTTTCAACCTGTGGGTCGGGACCCCATGTAGGGTCACCTGGAATCCAAATAGGGTCCCCGGAAATGTCTAGTTATTGATAAATAAAAAAAGAAATTAGCCAACTAATTCTTATAAATTTTGGATGCCAAAACAAATGCTGAAGTGCCCTCTTTGGAGATAAAATGTACACTGAACTGCCTTCTTGGAAGCCAAAAAAACAAATGCTGAAGTACCCTCTTTAAGGACAAGGTTTGCCCTGAACTGCCTTCTTGGGGGCCAAAACAAATGCTTAAGTGCCCTCTTTGAAGATAAAATGTGCTCTGAACTATTTTGTATGCCAAAACAAATGCTGAAGTGCCCTCCATGTTGGCAAACTACATAAATCTACCCATTTGGCTCCATGGTGAAAACATGCCAGAGGTATTGAAGAAAAATGTCTTAGACTTAAGAATTGGACGCTGCTGTAAGTGCGAGACTAATTAGCAAACGTGAAGTCATCTGCATATAATGTAATTCTTACCAATTCCCCCATTCATAGTGATGCAGCCAAGCACAGTCTTCAGACCTCCACATACATGCAGAAGCAATATCTGCTTGTGAATAATTGAAAACTGTCTTACAGTCGTGACAATATCACCCCACTTATGTTTTGTAACAGTCTTTGCAGCGCATTTTTCTAAAAGTGTTGCCACAGTCATGAAGATGTTTTCATAATTTGCTTGTGTTTTGCCTTTTTTTTAAATGTGTTTTCTCAAGTTGCAGTGCTGTGAGCTTTCAGGGCCACCGTCAATTTCCAATTTTGCTGCCTCTTTAAACAAAGTGCATTCATCCTTGTCACTCTGAACATAAGCAGCTCGAGCAATAATAATCGCACGTCGAGATCACGAATACTCCAACAGACGAACCTGCTGCGCAAACAAACACAAATCTAGCTCCTGACGGTGCGATTCATGTCCTTACTGGGTCACGCTGTGAACTTCACACACGCTCTTAGTGAGTCACGCTTAAACAGAAGTGTGGGTGAAAAAAAAAAGAAGTAAAAAGGGAGGGAGGGAGGGGAAAAAAAACAATGATTTTAATCTTCTTATTGATTCCAACACCAACCTGCTTGTCGTGCAACAGAGAGCCGTTTAAAGAAGTGGCGCCAGGGCAACTGTTTGTTCCCACTCCTCCGCAATATGACGAAGCTTGCATCTCGAAAGCAAGAGCGGGGAATTTCTAATTGCACTTTTCTTCGTTTTGATAAAGAAGGAACGTAAGCAGGTGATTCAGTTTGTCTTTTTTCCTCACACACGCTTTGTGTCATGATGCTGCAGCGGCATCGAGGACGCCACTCTTCCTCGCATACGCCGCTTTAAAAGTGGACCCCGCTGGTTACCGTCACATGCTCTTAAAGCAGAAATATCAGCCGCCCACCGCGGCAGCCTGTCACCACACACTTTCGAGCTGTGAGGCTTTGAATTTAGCCATCTGGTGCAAGTTCTGGTGGCGAGTTCACCGCCTTGTTTCTCTTCTCTCCGTGCGCGTGGGCGAGCGATGGAACGCCAGAATGAGAATCTGTCTTACATTTCTTTTCTCTGAGGTGATTTCTACGGCGGCAAATAGACCCGTGACGTGACACATGCGTTTGTCTCCCGGCTGCGCTCTCTGAATCCCAATGACCTCACCCGTCCTGGTGCATTAATCCTCAAATACCACCGAGGTGCAGCTGAATTAAATGATTGACTGGCTTGATTGATGCTCCTGATTAAAGTGCAATCATCATTTACTCGCCTGTCGCTTCAACCAACTTCATTTACCAATAAAAGAATACAACTGGAGCAACCATGTTCTGAATACGCCGACTTTTTAACCTTTTCTTATTTTTTGAAAGGGAGGAAAAGAACACATTAATATTACATTTAGGAATTTTGGCTGACACTTTTATCCACATCGACTTTCAATGACTGCAAGAGTAGAAAAGAAATGAGGACATTTAATCCCCTTCACAAGTTTGGAGGGTATAAAATGCAGTTTTGATGAAGGATTTTGTTCAAGTACTTTCCCATGCCTTCATAAAGAGAACTGAGGAGGCCTTAAATACATCACGCAATACTGTTTCTCTAGGGATGTTTTTTTTTTTCTGTTTCTTATTTCAAGGAGGGAAGAAATATCTGCAGAAGGAATAAGATAATATGAAAGTATTACTTTTAGCAAGGTTGCACTTATTAAAAAAGCAGGCTGGATATTACTTTTAGGGGATTGTGACTAATTATGAGATCTTTGGAAGAGACATGTACTTCATCTACTTGAGAGGAAGGGCAGTGCCACCTTAGGCAATGGGTTGTAGACACACCCCTGACCCTGGTGCAATGTCAAAAGTTTGAATCCACAAATCAAAAAAATACTGAAAACTCTGGCAATAGAGACGTAGGATACTCCATCCATTTCAATGCCCCATGTTTATGCTTCTGTCTTGTTCCATAATAAAAAAAGTCCATTTCCGCCAGTTTAAAAATAATAGATAAAAAAATAGAAGAAAAACTGGCTTTGTTTCCTAACCCATATGGTGTAAAAATTAAATAAATAAATAAAATAAAATAAAAAAAGATATGTAAGGCCAATTTCTTCTGTGTTGAAGGTCAAAATTTCATCTTTTTTTAATCAAAAATTTGACTTTTCTTAATCATAAATTCAGAAGTTTGGCTTTTTATAGAAAAACTTATTACAAAATGTTCACTTCTTCAATCAAAACGTTGACATGATCTTGAAATGTTCACTTTTAATATCTAAATGTTGACTATTTTTTATCAAAATTTTGGACAATCTTTTTTTTGTATTTCAACTTGCCATTTCAAAATTTTTGACCTTTTTGTCATAAATCTGACTTCCTCACATAAAAATTGGGACTTTTCTATCTTGAACTTTTGACTTTTCATATAAAACTTCAAAATGAGCAACCGCAGAGTGAAAATTAATAGTGACACAAAGTCTGTAGTTTATGAAAATGTCATTTTTACCTTTTACCATGACAGTGTGAATACCAGACAGAGATTTTTTTGTGCAGGATTGTTCTTTCCTAGACTGTGGTCTTTAAATTTAGACGAGCGGATGCACTGCACGTTTCACAATATATGCAATCATGTTACTCGATAGCATCGGTGCCTGTACCCTTACCCTCTGCATTCATTTGTTCCAGTAAAATTAAAGAATCACTCGGCACAGTGGGCTGATAATGCATAAGATTAGAGCTCAATTTACACACATGCTGCAGATTACAATAGATCATCCTTTCTGCGCGGCTGCACGTGAGTCCTATTCGAAAAACCTGAATGATTACAGTAATTACAAAACTACCACAGAGGTGGACGAGGACGGCTGAAAACAAACTGTAATTATTTCCCCGCCGCAAAAGGAAGAAATTACAAAGCACCTGATTGATCATCTTCACAAAGGGAAGCATCAAACCTGAGGAGGAGACGCCGACGTCTCGTTTCACGTCTTTCTCCGCATAATACAATCAGAGTGGCCCTTGTTACATAAATATGTGAGTGCGATATGATCTGAAGGGCCTCGTAATGTTAATTACTACATGCACACGCTGCTTCCAGGTATGAAATTATAGATGCAGTCGGAAATGGTTGGTGCGATGAATCCCAGCTTTTGTGCGGATTCATTTTGGCTTAATGATAAGCTACAAGTCTGTCACTATAGCTGCGCACTAAATCCTCATTTTGAAATGAGACAAAAGCACCGCACTGACCTTGCTGTTTCTACTTCTTTCCCTCGACTTTATTTAAGTCGACGTGCCTCCCTCTCAGGGGCTGCTTTTAAAAACCGCTTTGGTGTAATCGAGAGGCCTCGCCGTTAGGAAGCGACCATGAGGCTGTCATCGCTTTCCCCGAAGGTGGGAAACGTGTACAGAAGGTTCACATGCGTTGACGTTAAGTGTAAATGTCTGGAATTAAACCTGAGAAAAGGTATAATGACTCAGCTTTAAAGCCAACAACAAACAAGTGGTCTTTCTTTTCCCCTCAATTCCTGAGGGTCAGATTTATGTATATTCAACATTTTCACGTGCAATAACCATCTGACCTAACTCAGCAGTAGCGAACTAATTAAGCAATAAAGAAGCATAAAGCTTTCAAACGCACGGGGAGTTGCGGTCTGTGTGGAGCGCTGCAGTGGAAGTAGCTGACCCAAACGGAACACGCGGCCCCGCGGACGCTCCGACTGGAGCAGGTGGGGGATGCAGATAGCGCTGATACTGCTGAGTGCTCGGAAATCGCGGGATAACAGGAAGCTGTAAGAAACGTCTGATCAAAGCGGCGCATTAGCCGCTCACTGAACTTTTTCGGGGTTGGGGTTTAAGTCTAATGAGCGTGAAACCGCAGCCTTGTGTCCGTTCTTTAGATAATCTCATCAGAGTTTACTTTCATATTCCAAATATTTTTCCAAGCAGAGGCTTTGTGACTGATGGGTTTTGTAGGCGGCTTATTTTCCACCTGCTTTCACCGGAATGCGAGTTAATTAAAGTGTGAGCTTTTTTGCACTTTATCTTTACACTTCTGCATCACAGCAACAGTGCATTACTCACTCAATTCATTTAAATGGGATTATTTTTCCTTACAAGATTGGAACATTACATAATCGTACATTATCAATGAATGAACATTTTCATTCTCTCTCGTTTGTCTTTGTTTTCTTCCTTTTTCACGCATTAAAAATACATTTGACTCACTTAATAAATGCATCAAAAGGCTAATTTTGCTGTTTGTGAGATGCAGAAGCGTCTGCAGACTCATAGTTGTTTATTCCAGCAGTTTGAATTTGAAGAAAAAGAAGAAATCAAAGGCGTTTTTGAATGCAGATGGATGTAAACACAGAGCGGTGCTGTCCATGGTCCTGAAAACCATATAAACCATCTTGACAGCCAGGTGGCTGTTATTTACTCAGGGAAATGACTTTTCTGCCAACAAATAAAAGAAATTTTCTTGGAAATTGGATGAGGAAACTGGTTAAGTTAAATTCTCCCAAATTTACCCAGAAAAATACTATTTTTTTCTCCGACTCAGGCCTCTGTCTTATTCTTTCACCACTGTTTACATGACTCAAGAACATAGACACTGTAAAAAAAATCCTCATTTTAATTAACTCTAAATTTTTTCTGTATTTTCTTTATTGTTTTATTTCTACTCCTCATTTTTATGGAATAATTACTGCATAATTATAGTGCTAATGTTTTCTCCTCCCTTCTATTACAAACAAATTAATGTAAAATGGCAATAATATTCAGTGGCCAAAAGCGAGAACCAAAAGCAGCTTTTGATATGCCATTGACTCAACGTGACACCTGCCAATCGCTCAATGGCACCTACCAGTGGTTTAGCAACAGTAAACAAAACTTAGTGACACCTGCCAATCACTTAATGGCACCTACCAGTGGTTTAGCATCAGAAAACAAAAGTAAGTGATACCTGCCAATCGCTCAATGGCACCTACCAGTGGTTAAGTGACAGAAAACAAAACTTAATGACAGGGCTATCAGTTTGTCACCTTTTTATAAACAAACAGCAAAAATGAGAAAATAAGAGCAAGTTAATGTCATTCAGTGTCTAATTTTTTCATAAGCCATTCAGAATATTCTCTGTTATTTCTTTAAGTCCTTGCTCTTCTGCCGCGCTAACCCTTATCCAAAGGGCAGAATGTCAAACAGGTGGTTGAGCGGATGGGCAGGGATGGCGTGAGGCGCGTTTACACGCAGGGGCAGCTGGTGGCCAAGTGCTCTCTAAGCCGAGGACTTTAAGAGATAAACTGGAGGATGCACGCGGAGCTCCTTGTGCCGATTAAACTACGCCGCTTTACGACTCTTCTGCCGTCTGGACGTTGTTGCGTTTCCAGGCAGAAACCAAAGCAAGTTTGAAAAAAAAAAAAAAAAACACCAGTTCACACCAGGTAGGAATTAAAAGTGTCTTTCTCTTAAGGTTAATTGTCTCTTTTGAACACCCTTCTTGAGACCCAAACATATAAAAAAAATGAGAATTTTTTTCACTTCTCAGATGTTTTAATGGATCTATAAAACAAAAATTAAAGGTTTTTTGATTGTTTGTTGGTTTACTTTTGTTTTCTTGTGTTAATCTTCGTTGCCTCTTGGTCTTGAGTTTCCCTCCCCTCTGATTGGCCCTCATGAGTTTCACCTGTGTGCTGATTCACACCTGTGTTGTTTCTACACTGAGCTCAGTTCATTCCATGCTGCTTGTTGTGTGTGGAAGGTCTATCCTTATGTGTCTCTAAGTGAAAGTTATTCCAGAGCTTTGGTTTTTTGGTTTTTGGAGAAGTTTTTGATTTGGGATTTTGGGGTTTTGTTTGTCTTCCTGGACTTTTAATTTTTATTTGAGTGAATGAATGAAAATGTTTATTTTGAAAAGTGTAAAGAAAACAATAAGTGAAAAGAAAGTCAAAAGGCAAAACATAAACTATATGATATTGTAGCCTTAAAATGCTGAGTCTAACAGGGTTAAACTAAATGTTTTCAAGTAAAAAACTGTATCTCTGATGAATTCTGCAGGAGAAAGAATGAGTCAAATGAACAAAAAGACCACAAAAAACCCACCATCTCCTTCCTTTGATCCTGAAAAAGACTCGGTCACAGTTGCTTTCCTCTCGTAAACCGATACAGTACACGAGTAAAACGCTGCCAAAGCAAGCAGCAGGTATGTAGTAATGTGCAAAAACCTTCATCAAATCTCCTTTTTTTTCTTACCTCAGAAGACTTACTCTTGGGATTTTGTTCTCAAGTCGGAGGCCTTTGAAGCTATTTTTGACTCGCTCAACCTACTTTTGAAATGACATTCACATTTTTTGCTCTCTTTTCCTTTTTTTTTGGGTAGAATAATCCCACATGACACAACCTTTGGTCCATTTTTTGGGGGGTGGGGGGGGTGGGGGGGCTCAAAATCCACTATGACGGGGATACGCTGACTGCAGGGATACAGATTTAGCTTCTTATTTAATGTGTTCATCACTGCTTCAAGACCTTGTTTATGACTATTATGGGGAAATTAACAGTATTTAAACCTATTACAAATCTGCTACAGTTATAAAACAGTCACTCTGATTTTCCATTAAGAGGAGTGTCCTGTCATTTCTTACCGTTCTATTTAATTCAAACCTCTAAAACGACCCAATTCAACACTGATTAAAAATATAAATTGCTCAAGCTGTGGCAGATTTTAAGCCCTGTAGTTTTATGTTGCATGAGTTTAAATAAAAAACTTCTTCCACTATGTCAGCCCACCTTTTAAATTATGGTTTAAATTAGTATTTTCAGCGTACTTGTGTGCAATTATTATGTATACACATATGGTGATTCCCAACCTGTGGGTCGTGGCCCCATGTTGGGCCGTGACAGTATCGCAAATGGGCCGCCAAATCATTTCTAAAATACTATTAATTTCATTTGGGAGGTTGTTTTATAATGATACCAATATACAGACCATGTTTTAAAATGCTAAAACTCTGTTATTATGCATACATATGATAACTCCATAGGACGGTGATTCCCAACCTGTGGGCCGTGGTCCCATGTTGGGCCATGACGGTATCACAAGTGGGCCGCCAAATTATTTCTAAAATGGTATTTGTTTTATTTGGGGGTTGTTTTGTGAAGATACAAATATACAGCACATGTTGAAAATATTAAAACTCATTTACGTTTTTAAGAATATAAGAAGTCTTCGCATTGTTACATATTGAAAAAGTCTTTCAAGAAGGAACGTAAGGGTCCAATATGTAACATTGACTCGAAATGTGATTTTAAAAAAATGTTATAAAACCCAAAAATGCTTATCCCAAAATGTAACAACTTCATACATTTGTGTAAAAAGTAAAAGTTAGCATGTTTTGCTACCAGTATCTGTTACATTGACCAGCAATTACATTTTGGGTTTTATCACATTGTTGAAACATGAAAAAAATCTAAATTTTTCTATGTCTGAAAACTTGTGGCCCACCCTGTGTATATACACATATTATATAAATATGTATGTTTTTATCTATAGACAGTTAAAGGCATCTTCTTGGGTATCTGAAACAAAAAATATGCTGCACCGGCTACTGCAACCGTAGGCTGCCTGCAAAAATTACAGGAAAAAAAATTATTGCTCCCTCACAGCCACCTCCAAGACATTTATTTCTATTTGCTTTTCAAAACAATGAAGCTGAAATGTGTTTTAACGCTGACCCGTTGCTGGGGAAATAAGCCTTCTTGAAAGAAAAAAAAAAGGAAAAACAAAAAAGACAGTGGTCAGCATTGTGGAACTGAGGATTAGAAGCACAAACACAGTATAGAAAAAAAAGCAGTGAGAGAGTGTTCCAGCTCTGCCAAACTGTGGCCAACATTTGGCTCTGGTACAAAACTGAAGAAGGAGTTTAAAAAAGAAAAAAGAAAAAAAAAGAAAAAAGCAATAAATGTTGGAGTATTCCCAGTCTATCTGGTTGTTACAGCCTGGGCAAACACAGCATTAGCAAACATGATTAGCTTTACATTGCTTCCACAATACTCCAGTGTATGATGTAATAACACAGTTTTTAATAATGCCACCCGCACTGACTTCCAGATAAAACCGCTCCACAAGTTCATTTAAACTGAAAATATGACAGCTGCTGTCATTATATATTCATTGGGAGTCAATTAAGTCAGTGAATCAATTAGCAGAATGAACACTATGTATGTGGTATCTTCGTAATTACTTGTTAACGCTGTATGTCCTCGTGCCATGTGGGCCCTCTGTCGCCTTTTTTCTGCCTTTCTGCTCCGACTCCAGCGATTAGAGGAGGGAGGAATCGACGCCAGCGGACTAACCCAAGCTATTGGCTCTGTGTGTGCCAGTTAGAAGAGGAGGAGGAGGGCAGGGAGAGGGGAGGGGAGGGGAGGGGGGGTGTACAAAAAAAGAAAAAAGAGGGACTCCTCTCTTTGCTCCATTTTACAGTGAATCCTCTCTTCTCTGCTTCTGCAACGTGCGGCCGACACGTGCCGGCGGCCACCTCACACCAAAGACTGGAACCTTGACCTCGCAGCACCCCCCTAGAGGACCCCCACCCCACCCCCCCTTCCAGTGCTCCCTTTTTCCCTCCTCTATCCTCAATCCTCCCTCCCTCGACTAATCTCTCCTCCTTTCATTCCAAAGTGGTTCTTTCTCGCCCTCCTGAACCGTCCCACTTATTCTTGGCTTTTTTTTCTTCGAACTCTCTCTTCTTCTGTCCCTTTTTTTTTTTTTTTTACACCATATCCTGCATGAGAAGCCAGCAGCTTGTGGCCAAAGTCTATGAATACATCCAAAAATGTGACCCGCAGCTTTTTATCCGCCATTGACTTGACAATAAATCCTCCTACTCTTAGAGAAACTCCAACTATGATAGCGAAAAAGACTATTTAGTATTTACAGTGTATAAATAATTCACCCGAAAGGTCTCACGCTCAAGAAATTTCTTCTTCTACTGTCTAAAAATGCTTCTTGCTGAAGGCGTTATTTTAATACTGATCAATAAAAACGTGGGAGTGAGTAGAGTTTCTGCAAAATGATGCATTTGATGTTCATCTGCAAGCGTGAGGAGCATACGGAAATTCTGCACCTCATCCATCACATTAAAGAGGGGGTCTTCTGCTTTAAAGAGGGGGTTGTGTCCTTTAGCCATAATAAAGTGCTCAAACACAGGGGGGGGGGGTGTAAGAACAAAACATAATTTATCTAAGCTGGAAATCATGTAAAGATACTCTTGAGGCCCGAAAATGGCATAATAAAGTGTTAGAAAAAACAAACAAAAAAAACCATACCCCTCTTTAATTATCAACCATGAAACATCACACATGCTTAGTCGCAAGCATGAGGTGTGTACAGAAATTCTGTCCCTCTGGGCACCTCATACATCACATTAAAGAGGGAGTCCTCTGCTTTAAAGAGGGGGTTACCCCCTTTAGCCATCATGAAGTGCTCAAACAGAAAGTGAATGTGAGGAAAAAATGAGATTTTATCTGCACTATCAATCATGTTAAGATACTCTGGAGGCCCCAGAGGGACAATAATAAAGAATTATTAAAAAAAAGAACATACCCCCTCTTTAATTATCAGCTCAGTACACTGTTCAAATTATGATGTGGTCTATAAATAGTAACAGCTCTTCAAGAGACTTCCTGAAATGATGAGGTCGTCAGTTGAGGATCTCGTAATGAGTTCACATTGAAAGGGAAGCCCTCAAACATCGAGGTCGGGTCATAGCGGCATCCTCCGGCCAATCAGAGAGCAGCAGGAAGCCTTAAAGCAAGAGTCACAAAAATGAAGAGGGTGAGTGTGAGAAATTCAGAGACTTTATCTGAGTGGCAAATCATGAAATGATTCTCTGTAGGCCCCAGAGGGACATAATAACGCATAAAAAAATGGCACATACCCCCTCTTTAATATCAGCCCCACACATGTAGTGCTGTTGACACACAGCCTTCTCCATGTATCATAGAAGCAATTGGCTTGTTAAGCGATTCTGACCATAATTTACTCAAAGTGAGGCGAGGAACACGCAGCCTTGCTTGTGATTCCATTTTTCATGCCCAAAGAGAAATTGGGGAAAGTGGCGAAAGTGTTTCAGCTCACTCGCTTTCATAATTCAGCGGAAAAAAAAAAAAAAAGCAGCGGAGGAAAATAAGTACACGGGGCAGACATGCTCAGAACACTTAAGGTGGAATTTGCGGAATAACTCAAGCTCGGTTTTGATAAATTTCTCCCTTTTGGATGTTTTCCTTTTTTTGATGTCTGCAAAATGTCCTTGAATATTCGTCAGCCTCACCGCTGATGAGATCTCGCCGCTTTTGATGAGTCAAGAGTGAAGTGAATATGTGTGTGTGTGGATGTGAGTGTGTGTGTGTGTGTGTGCTATCTGGCCTAGTTACAAGCCAGCAAACAACTCACCTTAACTCAGCACTGCTACAACACCCAAACCTCAGACGGAATTAAACATGCACGCCGAGTGACGCGCGCCGCCTGTCACGTATTTGAGCGCATTTCCCTGATTGCTCGGCGAGATATGTAAAGGCTCAAAGCCCCTTTTCCTTTTTTCCCTCCCTTTCACCCCCCCTTCCCCCTTCCCTTGCAGCTTAAGCTGGCTGGCAGTCAGCCGGCGCACATTAACACTTGCAAACACACTCAAACGGAGGCAGCCACATGCAGACGCCGGCACGCACACACTTCTAAAGAGCTGCGGGAAGGCAGAGGCCGATCACATCATGCAAATCGCTGTCGCTCGTCGGGACGTGCGCGGCATCAGAAAAGAAACAAGGGGGGAAGAAAGAGAAAGAGAGAGAGAGAGAGGGAGGGAGGTGGGTAGGACTCAGGCTGCCGTTTCCTACCGCCATGTTTTTCCGAGGCTCCTCTGCTCTTGACCCCATCCGGTTTCCTCTTCACGCCTGCCTGGCCGCGGTGACAGAGTGTGTGACATGCCGTCGGACACCGGATAGGTCAACAAGATAAGCATATGGCCTTTTGGATTATAAACAGACACAAAATATGTACGTCCGCGTGTTCCACCTTCAATCTCCCTCCCCGCTCTTTTTCCTCTCTCTGCTGGTCATCAGCCACAGGTGGCGAGCAAGGTGACACGGCGTCTTGTTGTCGGAACAGGAGCCGGCCATATGCCTCCGCTTTGGAGAAAAGCTGTTTCCCCTGTTAGGCGAGCATATGTCCGTGCCAAAAGTTGCTGCTACAACAACGGACTTGTTTACTCTATTGTTGTCAGCGTTTGGTCTCTTCATTCTCGGACATATGGTCGGGTGAGTGTGCAAAATTTAAGGATGAGGCAGGGATCGCCAGTTCGACCGCTGTAGCCGACATCTACTTTCAAAACTTGAGATTCAAAGATTCAAAGAAATCAAAATCTTTCTCTTTCTCATCATCGATTGCTGGAGTTCTACACCAACCACCCGCGCCTGATTTGAGTGCTAATTATATCAAATGAAACCAACCAATTTCCAGAGAAAAACACCAAAATTGATGCTCTTCTGTCTGCTTTTCATCTCAACTTTAGGGGGGGGAAAGGGGGGAGAGTCCCCATCTGAAAGATTAAGATATCAACTACACTCCTCCTAGTAAAGTAGTAAAATATGCCATCTGTTCCCACATTACCAACATACAAAAGCAGTGAAGCTGAAGCAGCTAATTTATCCAAAATGTTGGTCTCGCAGCCTGGGAATTAAATCCACAGCCAAGTTATTTCCTCCTGCATTGCAGCACTTTCTCAGCGCTTAACAAGCTCCAGGACAGAAAAGAAGGAAAAACACAAACAGGATCCCTGAGTTTCAAGATGGCCGCTCCAATAGGTGAGGTTGGGTTTTCCGTAGTCCTTACTTTGCCCCCACAACAGGGAAAAATATGTAAATAAGTGTCAACTAATCTGGCTACGAACGTGGCTCCACTCAGAAATTAGTGCTCATGTCCTGTGTTAGCTTTCTTAGCCTTGTCTGTGACTAGCATGATGCAACTCAGCTGTCATTCCCTTTGGTGATGAGATAGCACTGCTAGCTAGCGCGTCTAATTGCAAATTGCTCTCAAATTCCCTGTAACGATACATGGAAGGACGAGTGGATGTTGAGGCCTCTTAGCATGCGCTAGCATTCTTGTAGCATCAACATAGTATAGAAAGTACATAAAATAGAAACAGTTTCCACCAAAAAATTGCTCTCTAGGGTCTTAATCTTGCAAAAATTGCAACATTATGGCTCTGTAGTAGAAGGGTGCAGGTGGTAAAACCGGGCTTCGAAAACATGGGACAAAAATTGTTCCATTAACTTTACCCACACGTTACTTTTACCAAATACGGCTCTCCAGGCCTTAATTCTGCACAAATTACAACTGTATGGCTCTGTAGTAGAGGAGTCCAGGTGCTAAAATTGGCCTTCTGTGAAAACATAGGACAAAAAATTTTCCATTGACTAAACCCACTTGTATCTTTCAATAGATACTTTCTTTCAAGGCCTTGATTTTGCACAAATTACAACTGTATGGCTCTGTAGTAGAAGAGTCCAGGTGCTGAAATTGGCCTTCCTTGAAAACATGGGACAAAGATTGTTCCATTAACTAAACCCTTATCTATCTTTAGCCAATAGTTGCTCTCCAGGCCTTAATTCTGTACAAATAACAACAGTATGGCTCTGTAGTAGAGGAGTCCAGGTGCTCAAAATGGTCTTTTTTGAAGATATGGGACTCAAGTTGTTCCATGAAGTAAACCCACACGTATCTTAAGTACGGCTAAAGTCTCCAGTCGCTTCCTCTGTCACAACAGACTCAGAGTCAGTACAAGAAAATCCAATTATTTATAAAAAAGGGGGGGGGGGCGAAAAGGAGAGCTGAGAAATGTCCTGACATCACGAGTCCCAGCAGGCAGGTTAAAAATACCGCTAAAGACCCTCCGCTGAGGCTTCATGCTGGTATTTGAGCGTTTAAAAGCGATGTCAAAGATAAAAATGCCCTCTCTTCTCTTCTCTTGGCGGATTTGAAGCTTTCAAAACAAGTTCATCTCCTCTCCCTCCAAGGTTACCGCAGCATCACTGATATGATGTATTTCAGCTCGGGGGGGGGGGCGACCGCCGGCCCCTGGGCTTGTTGTTAAGAGATACAAGGTATGTTTGGACACACTCCCCCCGTGTGCACTCACCGAGGAGAATCTCCTTCAGGTGTGCACACACCTTGTGATGTGACACGAATGCGCCGCGGAGGCTCTGCCGCAGCCGCCTCCGCCGGCATACGAAAAAAACCGCAACACTGCTAAATATTAATCTTTTTTTTTTTTGTCTTATCACTTCAGCTGCATGCGTGAAACATTTGGCAGGATGCTGGCTGCGCTCTGCGTCCGCCCAGAGGGGAAGCAGGGAGAGGGAGAAACTTGGAACGCACCTCATCACAGGACCCCACCAGATGCTGGAGTTGTTCACCCATCGAGCATGAAATTTTGTCTGCGGGGAGGTGATTTATAATTTTACTCTTACCGCTGGGGGAAAACAGAGAGAAACACTGAACGAGAAGGGGGGAATACATGTCTGTTTTGTTTTTTTTTTTTATCTGCCAGTAAATTCCTGAACGCTTTCCAGACTTTGATTATTTTTCATTCCGTGACGGAGGAACTCAGAGGGGGAGGGTTTGTACGGAAGAGCAATGAGGAGTGCTTTGGCGTTGGCGTTTGCGCAAAGGTTTGGGGGGCGAGAGGCCTGGCAAAGTCCAACAAACACAAAATTCTAATCTAAACTTGAACTTAGATTTTTGAGGTGTTATTTTTAATTTTGCGCCAGAGAAACATGTATATAAATATATATATAATTTTTTTTTTCTTTTTTTAAGCATGTAGTTGAGCAATATTATGGAAGCCCAATTCTGCCTTTTTTTTTTAAAATAAAAAAAAAAAAAGAATTGGCTTTGTTTGAATTTTTCCACTATTTGATTTATTTTTATTATTTGGACATTTAAAAAAAAAAAAATCTGAGATAAAAAGTCAATATTTTGAGATAGAAAAAAAGCCAAACAGAAAATTTTCACTATGAACAGGTTTGAATTTGTCAGAAAATGGCAAAATTTAGTGGCTTTCCCTCAACAGAGTCATTCATGTTAACTTCTAGAACAATCCAAAGAGTGTGTTGTAACTCTGTTTGTTTGGAACGACACCTTTTCTTCCTCGGCATAAATCTCAACCGGCAGGAATGGCGGTGTCGACTTTTCTGCCGGCGCGCTCTGACCTACACTCCCCCTCCACCGACTTTGGTTCTGCCTCGTCAAAAAACCTTAAATAGATTTTTCTAACCTTCACTTATCCGGGGAAGGTTCACTGAGCATGCAAAGCTGTTTTTTTTTTTTTTTTTCCCTTTTTAAAGCGGCTCTACTTCACTTTTATACACTTACACACATTCACACATGGGAGCTGCCCGGCGGGGGCCACATTCGTTCACTATTAGCCACACGGGGATTCCTTTAGGAGCTGCTAGGGATTAATTGTCTTGCTCAAGGGCATTTCAATGGGAATTGTGCACTTTGGGGAACATGTTCCTCATTAACTCCCGTGTCCGGATTCCACCAGCCGTCACCTCTGTGACATCCTTTTTTTAGCCCGCATGAGTAACTGATGCCCCCAATCTTGTGTCGTATAATTATATCCAGTGATTCCGCTCTCTCGGCTGCTTTTCAAACATCTCTCGACGTGATCTACTTTTCACTTATGCCCCATTTCAGCGCTTCTTCTTTTGAAGGACGGTGTTTATAACGACTTCAGAGCAATTCTTTGGAATCTCGTGTCCTCGTTTATTTCAAACAACCTCTTGATCAGCGACCCTTCACTGCACCCAAGCAAGCGACCCATTTCCAACGTGATTCCACAAGTTTTGGGCGCCAAGGGTCGAAAAAGTGCAAAACCAAAAACACTTGAGACACGTCCTCCAAAAAATTGCCAAAAGAAGTTTCTTTGGTGCCACTGAAGGACCCTTCAACCTTTAGTACTCTATTGTGAGCTTAAGCGCACTCTTAATAACCAAAACTAAGTTGTCCTTTGGGAGCCAAAATACACAACACTTGTAACTTTTCAGAACAACAAAAAAAAAAACAGGAAATCTCTCTTGACAGCCAAAACACATCGTAAAGGGCCTTCTTGGTAGCCAAAATACATAAAAAAAGAAAGTTTTTAACACCAAAATACAAGAAACATCTCGCTTGAGAACCAAACACATGCTTTAGAGCCAAAATTTCAAAAGCATCCCTATTGAAAACAAACCAACAACAACAACAACAAAACCCCCATCTCTTTTGAGAGCAAAAACACATGCTAAAATGCCTCCTTGCCTCTTTTGAGAGACGAAAAATGCATACGTGCCTTTTTGGGAGCCAAAACATACTAAACTGTCCTTTTGGGGGCCAAAAACGGGTCTCTTTAAAAAATTCTGCCCATGCCCCTCAAAAGTCTAGGCACGGCCCTGCTACAGTGCCATCTTCAACATATTCCTATGAAAGTATATTAATATTTTGTACTGTAGATGATGAAATCTTTTAATATATGTAAATTTATGTTGAAATTGTTGCACTGTTTGTGCTTGTTGCTCTTTTGGGGCTGCTTACAAACTATTAAAATCTGCTTTCAGTGAGGTTGTATGGAGAAAGTAAAAAGAACAAGAAGATTATTTCCAGCAGCAGGGATGATTTAGTGGAGAAAGTGAGCAAAGATGAATGATTAGCGAGCTCGTATTAATATAGATCCGAAGCTGCCAAGCACAGTTTCTCTCATTCTTACAGCTGCCTCGGAAAAAAAAAAAAAAAAAAACGTCTCCGCTTTCTCTCTAATTCGGATCTAATTGGTTCTTTCCATTGAATTTTTAACAGATATTTCTTCTACCTCGGTGGAAAAAAAAATCTCCGCCATCCACGTCCACGCATTGATTGAGACGGACTCACGCTGCCTCCCTGGACAGATCAGTGAAAAGTGTGGGCCCCTCCGCTCCTGACCGATGCGATCCCGCCGAACAGTAATGATGACAAAAGCGTCCGAGAAAGCCGGAGTGCCCACGCAGACACAAAGTGAAGAATCTTGAAGGTTCTTTCATCTTGTCTTGGAGGTCAGTGGGAGCCCCGGAGAGAAGCACAATTTATAGTCCAAACACTGACTTGTAAATAATGGGCAGAAATGGTAAACAGCAGGATGTCATCTCAGGCGAGAATGATGAGATGAGGCTGCAAAACGGAACATCGCTGCAGAAGCGGGGTTTGCTTTATTAGCGGGAAAAACACATTTATCGCGCCTCATCTTATCAGGGAAATGATAAAGAAACTCGCTTTACATTGATAACAAAGAAACACACAGTGACTCGGGGATGTGATGGATTAATCTGACTTTGTATGACGTCAGGAATTTATCTCTCAATATAAAAACACTCAAATCCTCTTTACGTCACATCCGTTACCCCGAATGACTCTTAACTCTTCTTTTCGCCAGATTAAGCCATCAATGTGTGTTAGGCAAAGCTGTGTGTCTTTAATTTCCTCGGGGTTCTAGTTGCACGACACATTTTTTTGTGTTGAGTTTCCATCCCAGGATAGCTTGTGATAGACAAGCGCTTCATGCTTGAGTGGCCGATTGCGTAGGGTGGTCTTATGTGTGTCTTTCGTCGGCTAAAAGACTTGCTACTCACTCTGACGGTAGCCAATCACCTTATAATTCACAGGAAACTACATGCAGCCATTGAGATCATTGGTAAGACCCGTTTAAAGCTGTATATTAATTTTTTAAGTTCAATGTGTTTTGGCTCCCTAGATGGCCCACTAGTTTGCAGTTTGGCTCCCTGGAGGGCCCTTTAGCACAGTTTCTGTCTCAAGTGGTCACTTTTTGCTCTTTGACAAAGTCAATGACCCAAAATGCCCTTTGCTAGCCATATCATGCTTAATTTCCCTTTTTCAAGCTGACGAATTAAGTTTCCTCTTGGGAGCCAAAATACATCTTGCTTACTTAATCATTGTTTTGGCAGCAGATCATGGCTTCCTAGTGCAATTTTTTAATTTTTATGTGCAATGAGGGATGAGGAGCACCACCCCTGCCCCTCTCTTGTGCACACCCCTGGCTGGCTGTGACTGTTCTGCAGGATGAGGGAGTAGATCTGAGGAAACAGCTCTTTCAAAGGCAATTTCCCAGCGTTACAGAGCGTTGATATTTCACTGACGGTTGTTTGAATCTCACCGCTGGAAGTGGAGAGCGCTTGGTTCGCAAACGAAATATCAAGTGATGAATTATCTCATGGTGGATGTGGCCTTTTCGTGCGTTTACACCTGAACAATGAGTTGGTTTATTTTCCCAAGGAAGACTGTTGGTTTTAAAGCCACAGGGACGAGTGGAACAGTAAATACAGCCAGGATCTGATAAATTTTTAAAGAGTCAACTCCACTGTATCGATAATCATCTTCGGCCTTTAACCTTAAACCTCCACATCCCCCTGAGGGGAGGAAAAATCAACACGGCGCAGGCTTGAGGAAAGGAGTAGATGATCTTGAATGGAAAGGCCTCTAAGAGGAGATTACTGGTTGAGCAAATCTGCAAACAATGATGGGACCAAATCCAAGACGTCAGATGTGCCAAGCTGATGGGGAGGAATCCAAAACCACTGGAAGGAAGAGGAAAAGGCTTAAGATGCAGACACGAGACGCTGAGGATGTCTTATATTTATGTAATGCTGATTTATTTTGAAAACAGGAGTCATCAAATTTGTTGCAGGCCAAAATTCCAATTAACTGCTGTGATGAGTGAGCAAAATATGCTCGCGTGTCTTCTTAGGAGCCAAAACACATACAAAATGACCTCTTGGGAGCCAAAATGTACTCTTTAGGGTCCACTTTTGAGCCGAAACAATGCTAACGAGCACTCTTGGGAGCCAAAACCTTTGTCAAGGTGACATTTAGGGATCCAAACTACACCAAAATGAGTTGCTATGGAGCCAAAACTCTGCTTGAGTGTGTTCTAGGGAGTCAAAATATGCTAGAGTGTCTTCCTTGGAGTCAAAACATATACAATATGACCTCTTGGGAGCCAAAATGCACTCTTTAGTGTCTTTTTTTTTAGCCAAAACAATGCTAACGAGCCCTCTTGGGAGCCAAAACCTATGTCAAAGGGACGCCTTGGGATCCAAAACACACCAAAATTCAGTGCATGCCACACAGCATTTTGTGTGGATTTCACCTTGAATGCACAACACTCTGGTTTGATTCCTTAAGCCCAGTATGAGTCAAACTCCCTTAAGAGTGAAAAAGTAGTTCTGGTGTCACCTTTTTCCACTCACGGACGTCTTTGAGAAAGACTTTGCTAACACCCGTATACATAAACATGAGCCGCCGCTCCTTTGACGCACTTGCCCTCTCTTTAGTCTCACTTTCCTTCATTTTTTGACGCTTTCATGCTAATCTGCTGCACCTGTTGAGAGGTGCTGCCCCCTGCCACTCCCTATCCTCCCGCAGATGTCAACCACCCGCTGACTCCGTCCCAGGAGGAATGTCTCAAAGAGGGGGGGACAACCCGCCCTTTTTTTTTTTTTTTTTTTTTGCACAACTTACTTAAGTTTTGTCTTCTTTTTTCGTGTTCTTGTTAGGGATTTGTCTGCATCCTCGAACACCGATTGAGGCTGCACCCTAGATTTAAAAGCTGCCAACATTTTTTCTTCTGTTTATTCTTCTGCCATTCGTTATACAAATACCCATCCAAGAGAAAGTCGTTAAGAAATGCAGAAGCTCGACATTTGAGAGTCTAATCTGCTTGTTACCATCATTAAAAATCTGTTTACTCTCCCAAAAAAATAAAAAATCCACGTTTGGATTTTGCTCCAAATACAGATCTGATGTTTTTTTAATTCTCAAAATAATGAGACAAGCTGCTAATGCAGTCCAGATGATGCACATTTTTTTTTTTTTTTTTTTTTTCGTCTTCATTTCTGTGGTGTCAAAATCATCGGGGAAAACATTTGCTTGCATCTCCAAAACCACGACAATGACCCATCTGTCTTTTAGCGTGCACCCCCCGTCTTACATAATTAGAGAGAAATTGCCAAGAAATCAGGATGTGCATACTTCCGTAACAGATAATCCAAAGCTTTTCTGAAATATAATGAGGGGAAAAAACAAAGAGAGTGAGCTGCAGAAGCGTGTAAGATGTGGGGGTATTTATACGACGACTCCTTATACATAAAGGACATTATAGTTACATGTGTAAGCTGCACAGCAGGGGCTTAAACAAAGGCGGGAGGACACAGGAGAAGAGAAAAAGAGGAGGCGGCGTGAAAGAAGGATTTTGCAAATGCATGTGCCGGGAAACATATTTCAGTCATTAACAGAGATTTACTCTTTTACGTATACACCGTGCTGTGTTTTACAGCTTATAACTGTAGAAACATAAGATCAAAATTCATTAATGACACCTCATTTGAAAGACTTAAGCCTCTAGTTTCAGAAAATGTCATGTTGTCTAATGTGGCTAAAGTCTACATCAGGCTAAATGCAGTTTCAGAATTTTTTTTGTAACCATTGTTGCAAATGCAAGCTCTCATCCAAAGACTTTGTCCAAACAAAACCAGCTTCATCAGTGCTCAGTGTTCTCTTTGTAGTCAACTTAATGCCATTTTAGCTACCTCGAGGGCACTCCTGTTTGTTTTTTTGCACTAAAAAGGAGCTTCGGCACATGTTTTTGCTCCCATGAGAGCAATTTAATGCTCCCAAGGAAGCACTTCAGTGAGATTTTTGCTCCCTGACAGGCCTTTTTGCCATGTTTTGGCTCTCAAAAGGTCACTTTTTTGTATATTTTTGTAATGAATGGATTGAGTTTGAGTGTTTCGTATTCAGCTGTTGCACACAGTAAGGTCAGGTGCTGCGTATTAGCTTCCACTCTCTGCAACAGAGGCATGATATGTACACTCCCGCTCCAATGATTCACTCCCGTAAGCAGATAATCAGGCGCGGCACCACGGCGCATCACACCGGCACTGACACAAGGTTAACCTCATCCTCTGGAGATGATTCAAAGTGAAGATGAAAACACTCACAGAAGGCAGAGCGCTCCTCGGCCCTCGGTCCAGCACCTCTGCAGTGCACAACTGCAACTGTATTTATGTTTATGCGGCGGATAATTAACTATCGATTTGAGCTTTTGAAGCCCTCGTTGTCTGATGAGGAGTGCGCGCGCTGGTAATCTGCAACGTTTTTTGGCCGGTGATGTTCAGGGCGGAATTCTCCACAGAGCTCCAAAAGGGCGATTGATTGCTCTGGCGGTTTCTGAGCATCCACTAGGATTCCTTTGACCGTACCTGACCTCTAAGTACAGCGTTGGCACCGCCGCCGCCATCACCGCCGCCATTGCCTTGTGCTCCCTCACTTTGCAGTTCCAACACACTTCAAATGATGTGTGAAGTTTTTCCCGCAGCGCGAGGCTTGTGATGGACGGCCCTTATTTCGCCTTGTCGTTGTGACATGTCGGAGACGGGGCGCCAGCTTTTAAAAGTCAATATCACAGAAGGGGCGATGACAATGTAAGCATCACATGAATGAAAATAAAGTTAACCCCTTACATACCACCTAACTTTAGCCTATACCATTTCAAGTTTCAAAGCTTATCGTCTCAGGTGATCAAACACTCATTGTCTGACAACTTTACGCGAACAAAACCAGCTTCATCAGTGCTCAGTGTCCACTTTTTAGTCAATATTTCCCCCCAAAAATAAAGAAATTTTCGCTCCCAGTTATGGATTCTACCTCTTCTTTCGAACGTGAATGAATACGCATAGCAATAAACGAGTCTCGCCAATGCGCTAAATGGCTACCAGTGGTTTTTCTGTGACATGTGAGGCTATTGGTGGAGTGTAAATGGTGGAAAAGAGAGTGAATTTTCAAGATACGTGGATACGGATGTGATGTAATGACCTCGAAACGGATAGGACGTCCTATTTGTTGTGGTTGCTATGGTAACAATTCTTTCTAAGGTGCTCGAGGTTTAATTTTTAAACCACTCCACCTCCATCAGACGGCGAAAAAGAGTGGCGCCGCATTCCAACGAGGATCCATCCATCCGTACATTCGTTCGTTCGTTCGTTTGGCAACACTCGAGGCGAGTGGAAACGAGATACGTCTCACAGCCCGAGGAACACAAAGCAAATAGAAACTTTTCAGCCTTTTTTTCATCCAGATTTTTGTTTTTGTCAGCCTCTCTGATCTTTTGTTCTAGTCTGCCTGGAGCACGGCACAGACAGGATGTTCTTCTTATCTGAGATCCTATTTGTTCAGACAGTTTGTGCCACTAAAAATCAATCAGTGTTTTTTTTTTTCCAGCTCTCCACTTGGAAACACAAGATCCTGTTTTTCTTAAAATAACACCGGTCATTTCTTCTCATAGCCTTCGAATTACAGCGACTGTGATGAACTCTCTCTCTTTTTTTTTTTTTTTTTTCCTTCTCTCGTTTCTTTGGCACCGTTCCTTTGGCTTTAATGCAGGGGGATAGTGTTTAGCCTGTGAGCACAACCCGTCACCCTGAGAGAATAAATAGATTTTAAAGTGAGCATGACAGAAAAGCACAGCAGGCAGAAAGTAAAAACAAACTGGAATGGGCTTCGAGGGATTTGGCCACTGTAGCCTGATACAGTGAGAGGAGGAGAGAGTATATTTACTTGATGGTCTTTTGTGTTCTATAGCTTTCTGTTCGGTTATTGGACTTTTGGCATGCAGATATTGTCATGAGACGACAGCCAAACGGTTCCTCAGTCCTAAAGTCCAAACAATGTGGTAAAAAGTTGCTATCACCATCAAAAAGTGTGTTTATTTAATGCACGGCTGCTATATAGGTTTTTTTTTTGGAAAAAAAGCAAAGGCGTATCTACCAGGGGGCAAGGGGTGGCAGCTGCCCCTCTAAAGCAAAGCCTTGCCACCCCTGTTGCCGACTAGGGCAAACGCTTGATTTCCCGTAAATTTCCCATAAATTAAAGAGGGCATGTTGTTGACGTCATGACACATTCAGGTACTCTGGTAAACTTTAGAATCTAGCAATTTTGCCAGGTTTTCCTTTTTTAGGCGCCTCAGAGGGAACTCGATTGCTATCTGGCACATGGAAGGTACTTAGCATATTTCTGACTCCCAGGAGTGCAATTTGTCATGCTTTTGGCTCCCAAGGGGTCGCTTTGGTGCAATCTAGCACAAAAAGGGCACTAAGCAAATGTTTAGGCATCCCAGAAGGCAATGTAGCAAACTTTTGGCTCCCAAAGGAGGACTTTTATGTGTTTATCACCCAAGAGGGCACTTGAGTGCACACGTTGGTTTCCAACAAGGGCAGTGGAGCATATTTTGGCTCCCTAGGGGGGACTCTGGTGCTTGTGTCTTTTTTCCTTTTTTTTTGGCTCCCACTGGAGGACTTTAGTGCTCTCTGGCTGCAAAAGAAAACTTAATTATTTGTTTTGACATGAATAATCAGACTTCAGTGCATGTTTTGGCTCCCAATGGGGATTTTAGCAGTTTTTCTTTTTCTTCATCAGGTTGCTCAGGTATGTGTTTTTACTTCCTGGATGGCACTTTAGCATAGACTGGTGGACTTAACACCTTTTGGGTGCTTGAGCATATGTTTTGGCTCCCTAGAGGACACTGTAGTGTGTTTTGGCTCCCACAAAGTGACTTTTTTGCACATTTTTTTTAAAACAATTAGTCCCTGCCCCTCTTTTTGTGCATACCACTGCCTCCTTTTGTCTTCAACTTAGAAAAAAAAACACCCTCTGAGTTGGGATTATCTCTTAAAGATGGTAGACCCACGCAGTGTTTGCACAAAGAGCCGGATAAGCCGATAAAAACACCCTCAAGCATTGTCGTAGCAGACTTCTTTGGAAGTGGGTCAAGTTGTAGCGTTTATCATAAAGGCGTGCTGACTGAAAACTCATTGTGTTCCAAAATGTATCACAGCGGGGTAAACATAACGCTAATACTACCTAACAACCACGGCTGCAACTCTGAAAGCATTAGACAATTGGGCTATTGGAAAATAAATCTCCTCTTCTGCTGAGAACAGCGTGTTCGGGGCGTGCGAGGAGGGAAGAGGGAAGAGAGCAGGCTATTTTTAAGGTAGACACGCTCAGCAGAGGGCAGCCTGGCGGTTTGTGGCGGGTTGCGTCTTCATTTGGGCCCAAAGTGGTCGAATAATGGGACAGTTTTGGGGCTTTAACGAGCAGATTTCGCACTGACCCGGCGTTATCGGTCTCCTCGCTTGAAATATAACCTTTAAAATCCAGCTAAAGGAGGGAAACATGCAGTGTGAGAGACACAAATACATTCCAAGGCACAAGCAGCTGCTTTTACTGCAGCTTTTGTTGAGAAAAAACTGGAATGTTACATAGAATGTAAGCTATATAGACTCATCCACATCTAAAGGCCATAGATCTACAAATGATAGCTTCCATTCTTGAGGCGCTAAGAATGAGAATAAGCACATTTAACCCAAGGTTCTTGATCTTCAAACTTGATGAAAGTGTGCCTTAGCTTCATTAGAATGAGAGAAATAACACAAGTGAACACACAAACTGCAAAATAGCAGATAGCGCCAATTAGCGCGGATGCTTTAGAGCTATTGTTTGATTCATATTTGGTTTGGCAACGCTCCCTCGGGTGATTGTGAACCAGACTGGCAGCCCTCGAAAAACTGACCGAGCCAAGACCCTGTTAGAGGAGCGCGGCTTTCTCTTGTGCATTTGGAGTCCCAATATGCAGTTTATCAGGGGGCAGTTTGTTGTGTGTTGCCAACCGGAAGGGCACTTAAGCATGTGTTTTGGCTCCCAAGAGAGCTGTCACACATCCCTTGTTGCTAGGAACCTAGTCTGGTATTTGCTTTTTTTCCACCCTCTTCCTTCCTCTTGTACTCTATTTCCCTTATCTAACAAACAAGGCACAGCATAGGCTGGTTAAAACCCCTAGTTCCTCTTTTAATGGTTATTGGACGGGTTGTAAGTGCAATTTTGTTGCTCTGAAATATATGCAATGACAATTAAAGCATCTTATTATATCTTATTTGTTTTTGGTACAGTGAACTTAAGCATGTTTTGGCTCCCAAAATGGCACTTTAGCATTAAGGAAGTAGAATATAGCACTTTTTGTTTTCAAGGCTAACCCATTATTTCATGTCTTAGCCCCCCAAAAAGGCACTTGCATTTGTTTTGGCTCCCAAGGGGGCATTTTCATATGATTTGGCTCCAAAACAGACCCTTTTGTTTTCAGGAGGCACGCTCCGTGTTTTGGCTCCCGAAAGGGCTCTTTTAGCTTGTTTTTGTTGGCTCCCAAGAGGACACTAAACAGATGTTTTGGCTCCCATGAGAGAATTTTAGCATGTGTTTGCTAGGTAAGGGGAATATAGTGCATTTTTGTCCAAAAGATGACCCACTATTTTGTGTTTTGGCTCCCAAAATGAGCACGTTTTGGCTAGTGAAGTGCATTTTGGCTCCCATGAGGACACTTTAGCATTGGTAATTAGCATGTTTTAGCTCCTAAGAGGGAACTCTAGTGTTTCTTCCTGCTAATGGGGCCTTTAAGAGTGCATTTTTCAAATACTTTTCCATGACGGGTGCCCATCCACCCCCCCCTGTGCACGCCATGCTTCCACTCAACCTGCAGGATGACTCAAGAGTGGCTTTTATCTGAAGTAATTAGCAGAAACGACCCCAAAAGTGCTTGATATCGCGTGAGTAGCCTGACAGATGTTGACTGCCAATCGCCATCAGGTACTCGTGCTGAGGAACCATTAACAAAATGATCCCGGGTTCACTTCTTAATTACATTACAGAGCAAGAACATGCCCGTGACACATATTTGTAACTTTACAAGGACAGGACAGTTGACAAAAGAGTGCTACTAATTATTTTTGGCACTCTGCAGAACGGGTGTCACATTATATAGACTTGGTATTGAAATAACAAGCACAGACTGTCCTCCTCCCAGTGCATGCTGGGATACACTCCGGCCTGCCACGACCTCAAAGAGATTAAGCCAGAAAGGAAAAAGGGATGAAAGAAAACAGATGCACATCAGCCATGCGAGTGTCTCATTGATGTGCCGGAAAAGCCGAACCGGCGTCTCAAAGGTGAGCCCCGACCTGACTAAAGAGTTCTGACAAGTGAGCTCCTCTTTACTCTTTGATGAGGATAAACAAGTCATCCAGCGAAGTTTATGCGTGTTTATGTTCCGAGGAGCAGAGGGTGTGAAGGCAAAGTCAAGAAGAGGGAGAAAAACAGATTTTTTATTATTTTTTTTCCCACATCCCAATTAAATAAATGAATCATCGCCGAGAAGGAGGCGAGTAGATCAGAACTGCCAACGGGGTCTCCCACTGCCGCAGCCAGCGGGCCCCGGCCACCCTGGGAGATTAATCAAATTCATGGAATGTTTGATTTGCATTTCATTAAAGATTTGGGTGGAAAATTAATAGGAAGGCACTTTGTTTTCAGGGGACAGGCTTTGCAAATTCTCCTCCTTTTTAATTTGAGTCATCTCTGCTTTCCGTGTCACTCAAATCCGACGTTTTTTTTCTTATCGTCGCCGACTTGGATGTTGCCGTTCTCGCTGGTTCACCTCTTGGGAAATGGGAAGGGAATCAGCAGAATCTGATGTTTTTCTGGCCCCGGCTTCTCCCTTGTTTGTTGTGTGTGTGTTGTTTTTTTTTTTTTGTAAATGTGAGCCTTCTGTTTTACTCTTCTTCTGTTCTACCTACTTTGTAGAAACTGGCACATTTCAAAAGCAGCACTGTGTGTTTTAATCCCTGCCAGGCCCCTAGTGTCGACCAGATGATGGGAAGAAAAAAATCAATTGTTTGGTTACACACTCCCATTATGCTTTGCTTCTTATTCTACTACACTCTATGCTTGCAAAAAAAATGTACATCTATTCATTTGAGCAGGCATTTCCAGCACCGCCACCGCCACCGCCATCACTACTGTGCCTTTTATCAGCTGCACACATGCATTGTCCCATATACCTCAACAGCTGCCAGTTGTTCTCGGCTCTGTGTGCACAGATGGGAAGGATGTGGATCTCTTTTTACTGTCCAAATGCGAGCGCAAGTTTCAGTGGCTGTGCAAACTCTGGAACATCTGGGTCACATCAAATTTGTGACATCTGTGTCCTCTTGGATGGATGCCCTAGATATCTAAAACTGTCACTTCCAGGGAAATACACTTGGAAAGGGAGGTTTTTTGAATCCTGCTGGTACAGTCGCATGCGCGGGCTCGAGCCATCTTGAGAAGACGGTGAACGCCAGACATAAAGCAGATAGAAACCATACGATCATGCGCAATCATCCCCTCTTAAAAGCATTAATTGTGCTTGTGCTGAATGCATGAACATTGCTTGCAAAGTCATCCGCTTTCGGGAGTGTTTCAGCATTCTTCCCCTGCCAAGCAGCATTAGTTCAACCACTCTCTGATCAAACAGTTAAAGATTATTTTCATCCCCGGCCCCCGACGGAGCTGCCAGTCTCGCTCCTCCATGTGCATAAACAAGCATAAATATGAATGGCAGGTTCCAGTGCAAAGCACCGATCAGGATCATATCAACGGCAGGTGTATTGGTAATCAATTTCAATGAACCTCAACTGCGTCACACTCCCATTTACACACGAGGATCAATATTATGGAACCGTTACAGCAATAAGGTTGACTCCAGGGTGCGACGTTTCCATCAACGGCGTCAGGGAAAATATCCGCTTTGTTTCAAGACGGCGTCATCTGGGGAATCGTTTAACACTCTTGGATGAGTGCAGGCGTCAGCTTTGGTAGACACAGACAGATACACGCAACACGGCGCACGCTGCCAACGGGAACAGGTTTTGGCACCGGGTGGTGTTTTGCTTCGCACACTCGAGCAGATAAAAATCAGGAGTTTTGTTTTAATAATAGCCGACGCTCGGCAGTAAACTGGGCTCTTCCAACGCCAAGAAAAGGATTGCGTGAGGTATGAGGAGACGGGATTGAGAGCCTGTTTGTGGAAAACACGCTCAAGGGATTCACACCTGATTAGAATCTGGAAAATTGCACTGTTGGATCTCCAAAAGGTTCAAAGTAGAGTTTAAAAACCCTTAAAGATCTTTGAACAAAAAGTCAAGATGACTCCCCGTAGAGACAATGGATTGTCCAGTGTCTTTAAATGACCTGCTAAATATTAGCACAGTAACTTAGCACACAGTAACTAAGTGATAGTACATTAATTTCTTGTTACTTAGACTTCTACATTTGGTTTTACAGCTGCCATGTTACCATGACTAAGGAGGGCACACAGTGGACATGAGTGCCTGTCGTACATGGGTGTATCACACATGCTGTCTTCACCCAGGTATACTCTTTGTGTCAAGTGCAGCCAGTCTACAATGTGGAGCATAGACAGCCAGTAAATGCCTCTTGTCTCCAGTGTGATTCATTCATGTACAACAGGCTCTCATGTCCACTGTGTTCCCTCCTCAGTCATGGTTACAAGATATAGCAGGATTTTCCTCTAAAATGGATGCCTAATTATTTCTTTTTAGGGTAGAATGTTCTCATTGCAACATTTTTTTTTTACAGCAAAAGTTTAAAAAAATGGCATCTTCTGTAAATAAAATTCCCAGAAGTCCATTCAACTAATTCAAAATTTACAGTAACATGTTGCGATATTACAGAGGTTTCAGCTTATTATTGTGAAACATCAGTTAAATTTCAGATTTTTTTTACTTGTTTCAAGCAATTCAGATATAATTTTCTTCTTTAAATTATTCAAAATAAGTCATTTTCTGGACTTGTCAGTTGAATGTGGCTCATATTAAGAATAAAATGACATTTTTCACTAAAAATAAGACACAAACGCTTGCTTGGATGTCCATTTTTGCAGTGTGCATCCACCCCTCACTCCGTCCAGACCTCTCCAATGCGCCTGCTTTGCATTGATCCTTTGGCCCCTCAATCAATAATAATTAGAAAAGCATTTAATGACTTTGTGAACTCTTAACCTCCAGTGTTGCATAATTGCAAGGCGAAGGGGCTGTGCTAGTTAACTAGAGAGGGGGGGGAAGCGTTGACTGTTGAGTGGCTTTCAAGTGTTTGCTGCAGAAGACGAGGGCAATGGGTTTCTCAGACCGCTGAGGATGATGGGTATAATTTACATTTTGCACTCCTGGATCTCGAAAAGGTTCAAAGTGGAAAAAGAAGAAATAGAAGTGTTTCGATGTCCATTTTTGTAAAATAAACATGACAAAGTGGAACAGCTAAGGAGCATTCTCTCTTAAATCTATTTCTCTTCTGATTGCATTTGATGGAGTAGGAAAATTGGGAGTGGACCTGGAAAATAGTAAGGAGACATCAAAAAATGGTCAAAAAGTGGCAAAAAAAAGAATGAAATGTGACTAAAATGGTGAGAAATCAACACAAAAATGTCAATATTTTTTTTTCCTGTAAGGAAAAGAGAGTATTGAAATTTGATGCTCAGCATTTCAGCATCCTGCATTTGCTGCAAGGAAATGCAAACCCCTCTAGTTTTCTAGTTTACTGTGATTTTATGCTGAAAATTTAACAGTGTTGACTAATTAGACATTTTTTGGATATAAATGTGGCTCATATCAAAAGTAAGAAGACATTTTTTTTGTAGTTTTAAAAGACTGATGCACACCAACTCACAAATATATGATCCCAAGGATTCTGGGATGTGAAATAGTGTTTTTGTCCCGACTTAGACTTTTATATTCCGCTCACTTCCTGAGCCCAGTGATGTAATACCGTCAAGATTTTGCCAGTGTGCAGCATCTTTTCTCTCCATTGGTCCCAATCTGTCAATCCATCAGACGCTGTGTTTGTGCCAAAGAACAAACAAAGAACACGTAGGCGCCTCCGTTTTTTTTTTTTTTCCCTGACCCGTCACTCTGCGCGTTCCCAACACTTCCTTTCCCCCCACTTTTACAGTTACAGGAGCCTTTTACTTCCATCACGACGAGTCGATGGGAGGAAACTCGTTGGCGGGAATTGATTTGAACAACAAACGGTGCGCGAACTTCTCCCTCCAAAGCCGTCTTTGCGTTATTTGTGTACGTTTGTTGCTCCCCAACGCTTGATGAAAAGCTAAACAGCTTATTAAAGCGTCGTGATAAGATCGTGTTTTCTTGTTTAAATGCTAATTCATGCGCGGCTCGTGGTTTTTCCCGCTTTGTCTCGAGGTGCTTTGATGCCGCCTGTCTCTCCAACGCCGCCGCCGTCTCGCTCGCACAATGATAAGTCTCCAGCTTTTCTTCCAGAGCTATTGAAGGTGTTTTTTTTTTTCCTGCAGATTTTCTCATATTCTCACGAGGAAGAAGAAAAGACAATGACTCTTAGAGAAAGATGAATGAACGGCAATAAGTTGTGGTGATTGTGGTGATTCTTCCCCTCTCTCTCTCTCTCTCCTGTGTCTGTGCTCACATCTACAGATGATGCAGAGGCGATAAACAGTTCAGTAGCAATGCTACAAGTGGCTGCAGGCTGCCTTCAAGATCACAGACAAAGCCACATTATCATAAGAAGCTTATATTCTTGTCGGAGGTTTTTGTTTTGGTGTCATTGTTCCAAAGTGCTCAACTGCTTTTGCTGTTTTTTTGTCGTCCGCCTGCGAGAGCGGCCGTCAATCAAGAAGTAGAACATTTGTGTCCTATTTTGCATCCACTTCGTCCTCCAACGGGTGTGTTTAACCCCCTCGAAGGAAAACAGGCACTAGTTAACGCCTAATTGCAAGAAAGCAACCCCTGGTTCCTGAATTAAGCGAAGAAAACGCGGGTTAAAGTGCTTTCTTGGGAGCCAAAATGCATGCAAAAGTTTTCTTCTGCGCCAAAAGACAAACTAACTAGCCCTCTTGGGAGTCTTCACACATATAAGTGTTCTCTTGGTAGCCAAAACATATGCTTTAGTTCTCTTTGGAGGGAAGAGACGTGCTAACTAGTCGCCTTTGGAGCCTACACACACAAAGTTATACTCTTGGGTGTCAAAACATGTGATATATCACCTCATGGGGAGCCAAAATGCATGTTAAAGTATCTTCTTGAAGCTGGAAGACATGCTAGAGGGCCCTCTTGGGATCCAAAATGCATGCTAAAGGTCTCAGAAGCCATGCTAACAAGTTCTTTTGGGGGCTGAATCCCAATTAAAACACTCTTGGGAGCCAAAACCCAGGCTAAAGGCTCTTCATGGGAGCCAAAATGCGTGTTAACTAGCTCTCTTGGGAACCGAGGCTGTGAAGAGTTTGGTGCAAATGCTACAAGTGGCTGCAGGCTGCCTTCGAGATCACAGACAAAGCCACATTATCATAAGAAGCTTATATTCTTGTCTGAGGGTTTTTGTTTTGGTGTCGTTGTTCCAAAGTTGCATCTCCTTCGTCCTCCAACGGGCGGGTTTAACCTCTTAGCATAAGTTAGCAGAGCCTTGCACAGGCGTCGGCGCCACCGCCAACTTTTTGTTAAAGCTAAGGACATTAGGACTCCTGACACTCGAGTGTTTCGGGATTTAGCAAAGCCGGGGTGAAACGGCGGCCACCGCGACACGGCGCTTGATTTCGAAGGCGTTTGAATCCAAGCTGATAACATCGCATGTAAAATATACAAGAGTCACGTTCTTCTCCTCCTTGAGAATGAAACAAACACATGATAGTGGGTCCTAATCCACTCACCATCGCCGGTGATTGATTGTTTGCACAGCTGTGGCACCCAGTCGTGCATTTTTCTTCTTCTTTTTTTTTTTTTCTCAAGGCCTGCAGGACGCTCGGCTTCAGAACTGCCAAATTAAAGCCGAATGTCTCTCTTGAATGCTACGGGAGTTTATTTGAAGTTCCCCTCCTTGATCTTCAAAAGCGATTTCAAGGCTCAGAATAATTACTTTGATATTAAGAGTGTAACTGTCGTACTGCTAATTCGGCGCCCGCTGGACATTTTTTTCTTTAAGAGAGTTACGAGATTTGCAAATTATTTCAAAGAGGCGTGAAAGAACAAAATGTTGCCTGTTTGTGCCGTGAGATGTTGCAATCATCAATCATCGAGAGCCACACGATGCATCAAGCAGTTTCTGCTTTCATTCAGCGAATCCCCTTTCATGAATATATGCAAGGACTCGGGGACTTCCTCTTGTTTGCTTCCCTGGCCTTTTTCTGACCCAGAATGCATCCTGCTGATGCTCGTGAAACCTGAGTCACACTGTACAGAAGCTGACGAAGTACAAATTGGAAATCAAACACTACTTCCTTTTTTTTGTTGTGCAAAAGTTGAACAAGATAACCAAGAGTAGTGCATTTAAATATATGTATTCAGCTTTTCTAGTGCCGTTAGCTACATATATATATATCCTGGTAGTGTCTCATGCTTCATCCCCTTTAAAAAAATAAAAGAACTTTCCAATCTGATAACTCCCCAAACCCAAAAATAGATAATTAACTCCTCCTCTATGCAATTACATTCAAACTTTTATCTGCGATATTACATAATGAATGAGTACAGACGATATAAATTAATCCGCTGAATGACTGCAGGCTGCAGATGATTGCCATTTGAATGTATTCAGACTTGGAATGGAGTATAATCATGCGAGGCCGAGGCTGTTATTACCTGAATGTTTCAGCTCGAGCCGTCCTTGGAGAATAATTCTCTGTGATTATTCCAAAAGTGTTTGTTATTACCGTCATCAACGTGATTTTTGGGCAAAATGTTGCAGAGGAATATGGAATTCAAATGTGTTGTACTTGCAACAAAAAATTAAATGTTTTTGTTTCCATAACAGTGGTGTGCAAAGAGGGGGGGGGACAAGGGGGAAACAGCCCCACTGCATATGCTAACCGCACTTAGCATTCACAGATATCCTTCATGATAGTAAAATAGAACTAATTTTTAATATAATAATTACTGATGTGCCTCTTGAGAGCCAAAACACATGCTAAATTTCTTCTTCGCTCTTCTAGGTGCAAATATTAATGCTTGAGTGACCTCTAGGGAGCCAGAATACATGCTAAAGTGTCCTTTTGAAAGTCAAAACACACAAACAAGCCTTTAGGAGCCAAAATTCCCCCTCAAAAGTATCTGCTTGGGAGCCAAAACACATGCCAAGGTGCAATATCGGGAGCCAAAACACTTTAGCGCACACTTTGAGGTCGAAACAAGCTCTAAAGTGCCCTTTTGAGAGGTTTAACATACAAAAGATGACAAAAGATGACTTTTGGGTGTCGAATGGCATGCTAGCATGCTAGCTTGGGAGCTGATATGCATTTTCAAGGGCCTCCTGTTGCGAAAAATGTGTGCTTAAGTGCAGTCTTGGGGGCTAAAACTTTGGAGCCAAAACTCCAAAGCATTTTTTGGCTCCCAAGAAAGCTTTGCTGCCTGTGTTTTGGCTCCCAATGTACTCTGACATGAGTTTTAGACGCCAGAAAGACACTTATTTTTGGCTCCTAAGAGCACTGTGGTATACTTTGATGTTAAGGCTCCAAAAAAGGCACTTAATGACATGCTTTGGCTCCCAAGAAAGCTTTTGAACTCTAGTGGGAATAGGCCAAAAAACCCCAGTGGACTGACACTTGGACAAGCCGATAAACCCAAACTCCCCACAGGGGTCATTATGTGAACTTTTTCTACTCTTGATTGATCTTGATTGATCCCCCATTGGAAACGAATACACTGCTACTGGGACCCAGTGTGGCGTTCAATGCAGGTGACATATGTCGAAGTCCGTAAGCATCACAATCCCCAAAAGTCTCATTCTCCCATTTGGCTAGATAATAAAAACAGATCTATACATTGTCACCAGTAATGGACAGGACTGTAACCTTTTATCTCTATTGAGAAACCTGTCATCGAGCATAGAGGCAAATGAGGACGCACCCCAGACACAGATGCGGCTTATTTCCCCGAAGAGCTAGACCGCGCTGTCCTCTCCTCCTTGTATTCTTTTCTTAAACACACAGCTGGGAGGGCGAGGTGAATAAGGAGCTGGGAGGGGAAAAAAAAAAAAAGAGGCTGAAACTTCTAATAGGCTTTTAGATGTGCCGGGGACATTTCGTTCCAGAGGCCGAGGTCGTTTATATCTATCCGTCTCTCTCTCTCTCTCTCTCTCTGGAGGGTGGTGCTCGCTCTGCCTCCCTTGCACACAGGTGCCGAGGCAGATCTGTGGATTCAAACAGGTGACCTTACAGGAAGCGTTTACACCCGAGGTGTCCCAATTTTACACACCTCTGATTAGAGATCCTTCTTTGTGTAGAGGGAAAAAAAAGTTTTGACGTCTTGCCTGTTAAAGCGACAGGGTACCAAACAGCAATCCCGACGGCGTAATGAAAGACAAGCATCGGCTGATTAAATTGTACAACATCCTTCGCTATCTCGTGGAAAACTATTGATTTCCTTTGCTGCAGATGAGACAAAGACAACTGTGTGACTGGAATAACACAACAGGGAGAGAGAGAGGGGGAGAGAGACAACAGACATAAACAGGAAAAATTGATGTTGGGCTTGAAAACATTTGTAGCCTTACCTCTAGTTTCTGTGTATTTATGGAGAATCTTGATTGAAAAACAGTGGCGTACACCGGTATAAAACGCAAAAAAAATACTGAAGCACCAAAATGTCCCTACTCTCCAAAAAGAATGCAAATTTTTTTTTATGTTTTGTCGCATTATAACCGACCCCCATGTAAACCTCAAGTTGTACTTGGAGACTTTGGCAGAATTTTTGTTTTTCTTCCTCAAATAGCATACCCATCAGCTTGAGATAAATACAGCCAAAATGTCCCTACTCTCCAAAAAGAATGCAAAAAAAAAGTGATTCTCATGTTTAAGTGGTGATACATTGACTAAAAACTGCAGCCCCCCAGCTACTACAATCTATTTGTATGACATTTTTTGTGCATGAATATCACAACTAAACCGACAAAAAAGTCTCCTACGACCAAAGTGGATTCCAAAAAGAAAGTTTGGAATTTTAAGTTAAATGTCAAAATTTTGACAATTTATAGGGTGAGTATTTGAACAAGCATTTGTTTGATTATCTTCAAATTTGATACATGTATACGGAAAACATCGACAATGAAAATTTGTTCAGGTAATTTTTATAACTCAGTGGGTGTGGCTAGGGGAGGTGGCCCAAAATGATGACTTTTTTCAGAAACATACAAATCTGATTAGCTCTTAAATGAGACCATAATGCGCTTACGGCACATGATGATACAAACAGAGTTTTGAGAAATCAAGAGAAGAAAAGACTTGGTAACAATCCTCTCCAGAGCCGTCAAAAGGACCGAGGATCCAAACGAACAGATGTCCCCCTATGCTGGAAGTCAAAGCATTAAAACCACTCCTGATGATGTCATCAGGGGACACTTCTCGGCGACAGCGCATTGAGAGTGAATTATTGACCCACTCCTGCTGCACCCAGAATGGCTTTTATGTGAATGTCGGGCTTCCAGCTGTGTATCAGACTCCGTGCCTGTGCCCCCACGTCTGGTGTCAGTGTGGGAGCGGTCGTTTCATTATTCACTGTCTGTGGAGCAGCTCCGGGGTGGTTTCGTCTCTGGTTGACATCAGCCAGCACCACATTCTGTTACTGCCGCTGTCAACATGCACAGATTACAACAAGTTGCAAGTCATCTGGTTGTTTGTTTTTTTTTTGTCTCCTCTCTAAAGCAAAAACACACGCTGAATTATCTTGTGTTTTTGGGAGTCAAAACTCTGAAGGTGTCCACCTGGATCCAGAACACATGCCAAGGTGTGCTCTTGGGAGCTACCAAAACACACAAAACTGCTTTTGGGAGCCAAAACACATGCTAAGGTGCCTTCTTTAGAGCCATACCAAGTAGTGAAGTTATCTTTTGGGAGGTAAAATACATGCTTGAGTGCCTTCTTTGTAGCCAAATCAGGCATCAAAGTACCTGCTTGGATCCAAAACACATGAAGTGCCTGCTTGGGAGCCAAAACATGCAAAAGTGTCTACTTGGATCCAAGATGTCCTCTTGGGAGCTGCCCAAACACACAAACTGCTTTTGGGAGCCAAAACACATGCTAAGGCACCTTCGTGAGAGTCTTACCAAGTAGTTAAGTGATCTCTTGGGTGCCAAAACACATGTTCAAGTGCCCTCTTTGGAGCCATAGCAGGCATCAAGGTACCTACTTGGGAGCCAAAACATGCAAAAGTGTCAGCTTTGATCCAAAACACATGCTAAAGTGTCCTCTTGGGAGCTGCCCAAACAAAAAAAAATGCTTTCGGGAGCCAAAACACATGCTAAGGTGCCTTCTTGGGAGCAACACAAAGCAGAAAAGTGATCTTTTGGGAGCAAAAACACATGCTGCAGTGCCCTCTTTGGAGCCATACCAGATATCAAAGTACTCTTCTGGGGGTCAAAACATGCAAAAGCGACCACTTGGTAGCTAAAAGCATGCTAAGGTGTCCTCTTGGGAGCCTAAACACAAGGAAGTGGCAGTAAACACAGATTACAACCAGTTGTAAGTCATCTGTTTTCCCTTGTCTCCGCTTGAAGGTCACAGTTTAACAAGTGCAACCCACCCTGTTGAGCTCGCACACTCCCCTCAAGTTCCACCGAACGCGCCTCGAATGCATGAGCACCATCGCGGCGCCGTCAAAGACTCGGCAAGGGCACACGAAGGTGCTCTTGAGATGGAAGCAGCGCCTCTTTGTGACAAGAAGGAGGAGGAGTAGGGGATTGTGGGGGGAACGGCGCTGAAAAACACCATGCATATGGATGTTACAGTAGAGCCAGATGGGGCCGAGGAAGTGACATTGTCGGGGTAGCGAACACCTGTGCTCCGGCTCTCCAGGCCCCACTGGTTTGTGATCAAAGTGCCTTGTCTGCATTTTTGATGAACATAGGCGTCAGGGCGCTTGACAGAGCGCCGGATGACACGGCATGACAAGTGCACTTAAGAACGGCGCCCTAGGGGGGGATTCGCAAACTGGGAGCTGTGGTTGAATTCTAAAGCGGCGGTTGATGTAAACATGTAATTGATGTGCGGGGCTCGCCGCCGCGCCGTCTCAATAAGCTTGAGAGAAAGTGTCTGAAAAAGTCCTGATGGGGAAGAGTTCATGCAGCGGTGAGCGTGCAGTGTGCTAGATAAATTTTATAGTGCTGTTTCTCAAGAAGCAGCGGAAATCACTGACTATCAAGGAGCCAATTAAAAACCAAAGCTGAGTCAGGGCAACAAGGTCACGCCTGGGTCACTTTGGAAGTCAAGTGGGCCAAAAACCCCGGTGGACTTACACTTTATCCTGCACCAAAAGCTACTTTAATGTTTCTTTCTCACACACCTGAACAAGCCAAAGTGCGGTGACACACGGCAGCATCATCAAACACTCGGGGCCTAGAATTGCTCGACTTCTTTCACCGCTTCACCAGGTAGGAGTGTGAGCAATACGCGGGGCAACCAGTTTGTTATTGTGCCGAGCAGAGCTACAGTGCAAGTGGGAGAGAGCAATAACGCTCTTCAGAGACGCGCTACATCAAGGTTGTTGTTTTCTGTGTTCTTTTTTTTTTTTTCCCTCCAAAACGGCAACTGCTGTGTGCACTGGACCCCGAGGCTGAGCGGGAGTCGAGTACAACGGTGCCAAAAGCGGCGAGGATGAAGACGCTGGGGGCGACCGTTGAGACCAGTAAGGGTGTAATTGGCGAAGTCGAACGCTGGTGTGAGCGGTGAAATTTTGGCACCAACGCCGACGCCAGATCCCTAAGTGTTCCACTGCTGCCTCATCCAATTCTTTTAACGTATAATTCAGGACTATAGGTTTTATTCTGAAAAACCAGGACAGAAGGTAGATGGAAAAGCTCATGAAAGCTTAGTGGCAAAAAAAAAAAAAAATCCAAATTTGGATCCCAATCACCCAGATTAAACATCTCGAACATCTGGGCCAAGGTCGATAAATCAAGCAGGAATCTGAATGTTTTCCAAGAATAAAAATATCTTTACCCCTGGCTTCTCCTATTATCCTTCACACTCACATTTGGTCGCACAGACCCAACAAGTAGCGGAATTGTAATTAGAACACCTCGCTATTAATATGAAGCAGTTGGAGGCTGGTGGCTGATTATTCATTACCTCTTGTCTACACACTCGCGCAGCTGCCCGAGCAGTGTGTCGCTGTCACGGTCGCCCCATCTGTTTGGCGCTGGTGGTTTGAAGGAAACCAATAAATGGATGAGAGGAGGGCGAAGCAAAGGGGGAAAAACGGAATATGACGGAGGTTTTTGAAGACGGGATCGGATCGCCGCAACCCCAAAGACGAAAGATGTTTGAAAAAAAAACATAATGAATAACCCACAAAGATCATTATCCTTCTTTTAAAGGTGCTTTTTTTAGCGCTCCGTCTCCATCTCAATTAATCAGTCGGAGTTTTTGCTTTTCAGAAATTAATGAGCTTCCATCATTACGTTTTGATTGAGTAATTAATTTCCCAGAGTACATCTGACAGCTTCATGTCATGCACGGTGAAACTTGAAATTACATGCATGGAATCGTATGGAATGGGAAGATAAGACGGATGACTTTGGCTGTGACACAACCTTTAAGACGAGTTGTACTGTACAGCATTGAAGTAGATGTGAGGTTTATTATGTACAATGGTTTTCAGAAAGAGGCAACAGAAACACACAAAGGTGCATCCTTGGGAGCCAAAATGCACATTAAAATGCCCTCTTGGGAACCAAAGATGCATTTTAAAGTTTTGTTAGGGGACCCAAACACACTACTTGGGAGCCAAAATGTGCAAAGGAGCTCTCTTGGGATACAAAACACATTCTAAGTTGCCTATTTGGGTACCAAAAGCAGCTAACAAGCTTAAGAGCATTTTTTGAGTGCAAAAATGTCTTCTAGGGAGCCAAAATGAGTTCCCTTGGGAACTTGAATGTGTTCTTTAGTGTTGTCCAGGAGCCAAAGCATGCCAAAGTATCTGCTAGGGAGCCAAAATGCCACAAAAATTTATATTATGCTACCTAGCATAAAAAAGGGACTTCTGGGAGGCAAAATCGTGAGGATGTAAAGTTTCAGTAATTCAGTAATTTGTTTGAAATGTGAGTTAAAGGCAGATTTTGAGAGTTGAAATGTATATGGGTTTTATGTATTAAAACCCCTATGTGAGGTTAAGTGGTGGCTCTGTAGTGGAATGCACCGCATTGGCGTATCCCAAATACCACCATTCATTTGGACAAGTAAAATTGATTTTAATTGTCACATGGAAAGAGAATAGTATGTATCTAGCCACAGAAAAAAGTCAATTCCACCCATGTTGTCCACCCTTCTTTTTACGCCATGCCACCCTGTATACGCAGATTGTGACTCAGAAGTACAGAATCGTACTTTCCCTCCGTCTCGGTAAACAATGACGCACTGTGTTGTGCAGGAATATTTTCATTTGAGGTCGAAAACACACGGTAAAAACAGAACAGAGGGACAAACACTCGCCTCTTGCTTCGGGGGTCAACTCAGCTTATGCAACACACTCATTACAGTACTGATATATTAAATCCATACGGTTTGTAGCAGCTATCGCACGAAACAAGCAAGAAAATACACTAACAAGCATTATTAATATTTCATAGATATCTACCGCACTTTTTTTGGAGTCAAAGGTCGTGTGGGAGTTATGGAGAACAGAGTGAAGACGACCTGCCTTGCCACTCTCGGCGGATAAGAAAATATAATGGTTCATATCTTGGGATTATGGATGCCGAACTCAGAGAAGCAGTTTTGTTTTTTTTTCCCTACTCCTTGCTCTTTCACATCACATTCTTTCATTTTTAATTAATCTCCAGGTTTAAGCTCGGGAAGTCGCACAAACCAATTAAATACAGTCGCTCCTCTGCCTCGAGTTGCTCATCAACTGGCAGCCTCAGACACTCGGCCTGTAAAAAGCAGTACGTGTGTGTGTGTGTGTGTGTGTGTGTGTGTGTGCTACAACCTCTTGGATGCTTTGAATAGAAAAGAGAGACAGAAAAAAAGAAACACATGAAAATCTGTCTCTGGTTACTGGTTCCACGAGAAGCAAGGCTACATACCATTACCCAGAGCAGACTCGCCCATGTTCTAATCCATCACACGACATAATTTCCAACACTGTTGACTAAGGAGCCACTGTACAGAGAAGTGGTGTTGATTTCCTTAATGGCTCCTGGAGAGAATCGAAAACTTGACCTTTATCAGGGTGAGAAAAAAAAAATCTACAGGAAGGGGTGTGCTTAGATTTTTTGGGGGCAAAAGAAAAGTTTGGCCACCCAAGACAAGGAGGCAGTCTAGTGTGCATATTTTGGCTCCCAAGATGGCACCTTTGCTGATTTTGTTGACCCCTGATAAGGCCTTTTTGCATGGGTTTTGGCTTACGAGGGGGCACCTTTATGAGTGCTTTGACTACCAAGAGGGCCTTATAGTGCACTTTTTGGCTCCCATGCTGGCTCATGTGTCCTGGCTCTCAAGGGGGCACTTTTATTCTTGTGTTTATGCTTCCAAAATGTTCTTTAAACACAGGTATTGACTCTCAAGGGGGGGGTACTTTGTTGTGCATTTTGGGTCCAAAGGAGGCACTTTTGGGCATGTTATTCAACAAGAAGGTGGGGATGAGCCCCCTCATGCCCCCCCTTCATGCACACCCCTAACCTCTGGCCTAGTGTTAAACATTGAGAGCGTCTGGGAATCTCCACTGCATAAGAATAAATATCAGCAACCTTATTAAAATGTAACTCCTTATTAATCTTCATGCTCCGGTACGTCGCTTTCCGCTGACCCATTTTTATGCTTCCACGCTCCAGATATGGTTCAGAAGTTTGTGAAATTGCTCCCAAAATTAATAACACATCATTATGCGTTTAAGGTAACACAATTAAACATCTCCTTATAATCATCCTCCGGTGCTATTACCCACTCCTGGCGCTCCCAGGGACGCCTTAATGGAGGCAAGTTTGAATAAAGCTAATGGCATTTAATGGGTAAGTGGGACGACTAAGACATCACGTGTGTCACACGAGTGGTTAAACAAATATAAAGCGCTCTGCTTAGAACACATGCTGGAGGAGTGATACTGTAGCAGGGAATGTGGACACATTTGATGCGAAGTGTGTCCGATGGCTGCTTGACAGCTTTCAACTGGCAAACCCCCTCCCCTCCCCATCCGCGTCCCCCTCCTGCTTTTTTCACCCATTGTCAGAAGATATCTCGTCTCCTTTTTTTTTGACTCGGTGTTGCGAGCTGGCGGCTTCTGGTTGATGGGATTTGGGGAATAACTGCTACTCTAGATTAAGGATGGAGATGAGGATGACGAGCGACTGACAAAACAGACTTCTGGGAGGCCTGGGTTATTTTACGGTATCAAGGTCAAGCAGCGGTGTTGGTTGGTAAAACCGGCTGCGGTGTGTGTGTGTGGAGCTTTTACTGCGGTGAATGGCAGGTTAAGGGCCTTGCCTCTGGGGATATGAATCCTCCGCGCTTTTTTTATTTGAAAAAAGCCCAGAAAAAGAATCATAAATACACCTGCTGCTGTTTTATTAGATCCCTTTTTTTTTTTTTTGGAAAACACCACTTAAGAAATATTAAGCTTTACGAGAGAGTAATGTAATAAAGTTTCAGGAAAAAAGGGAAGAAATTGCTTTAATATGCTGCACCTGCAGAGCTCACACACACACACACACACACTCGGAGTGTGTCGGAGAATGCCCACTGTATCCCTCCAATGGTTTACATAACTGGAATGATGTGCTTCAGCTCTCCGCGGCTTATCACCATGAGCCACACTTTAATGCCGGGGCCACCTCAAAGAAAATTAAATGCAGTCTCATCCGTTTGATACCCCCGGAGCACATTTTGTGAGCTTCTATTGGCGCTGAGATATTGTTGAGCGCTTGTATTTTTTTCAAACACCACTCCCAAAGATTTTTTCTTTTTTTTTTTGTCCTCTCTGGTTTCTATAACAATGCCTCACATTAGCTTTTGACTCCACACCCCCTAGCGTGCCCAATCAAATCCGCCTGGGTGGTAGAAACAATGAACAATGAAGGCGAAAGATTTCTTTTTTTTCTGCTTTATCGAAATATTCGAGAAGTTGGAGCTACCCAAAGAACCAAATCGTTTAATTCTGCAACAAGCCTGAATGCACCCCAAATTAGTCCCTGTAAGCTTTTTGCCACGCAACACTGATCTACAGTCCCACTTGCTCGCAGAATATGAAAGCAATTAATAACATATTGGAAAATAAATGACTTTTTCTCATCAAATAAGTATCGTTTAATGTCTCTTCGGCCGTTACGCTAACGATGCTCTCTAAAGAAGTTGGTAATGAGAAACTTGGAGATGTAAAGACAATGCAGTCCAAGGAAACACATGAACAACTTAAAGGCTGAATGCATATAAATAGAGTTGCTGTAACTAGAGTACAGCTTGGACACAATCCCACCTCCCATTATAGTAATTGAATTGTTCTTGTTTTTGTCAGCAAGTGCCGCGGCGGCGGCGAACAATGATGGCTCGAGACAATACGTCCCCGTTTTACCCTACGCTGATGGCGCCTTGATGGGCGCGGGTTGGCGGTTGGAGGAAATAAAAGAAAATGTAGCAAATGTGACTTTTGTACTTAGGGAAGCCATTCGAGAAGAATAAGTACAAAAAATGGTCCATTTAGCTTAGTGGGGACTTTAAAGATGTTTACAACTGGGGAAAAACTCAACTTAAACTCAAAACAAGGAGGTGAAAAAGATGACATCATCAAAAATAAGGAAGTTGCATTTCCTTGAAGCAAATGCGCTGGAATGCTGAAGCTGGAAGCTTAAACTGAGGATGTATGCAAAACGGTTGTTAAAGTGAAACAAAGCTGAAAATAAGTTCATTAAATGGCAGGATGACCTGCAGCAACATTCTAATCGCTAACAGTGCAATATTTTTGTTGTTCTCTACAGTCACAGGTTGCCAGACTTTTAATTTTTTGCAGAACGTGTCACTCAAAAACCGTGGCTATACAAATCTTGCATTTTTGCACACTACAAGTACAAGAAGCAGGAACAAAAGTAGTCCTTGAAAGTAGAAGTAGTGATAGTGGTAGTAGCTCAAAGATTCTAAAAGTTTAAGAAGCTGTAGGAAGAAATGCATACACCTTCCATTCATTTCAATGGGACCAAAAAAAGTGGAAAATGCTGAATATTTAAACTATTATTGTTAGAATAACTCCTAGAATGTACAGATATGAACTCCCAAGGCTCCTGTGTTGTTCTCTACACCTACAGGTTGCCAGACTTTCATTTTTGCACAACAGGTCACACAAAAAAAATGCGACGACACATCCTTTCCGCCCTCTGTCCGCTCTTTTATGCCCCACCACAAGCCTCGCGTGGCTCAAATAAGACTCCACCATTCAATCCAACCATTACCAATTTTCAATATATCTCGTTCAAGAGCAAACCCTGAAGTGACTTGTTCTCACCTTTTTTTTTTTCCCTCTGTGCAGATTTTCTTTGACGGAGTTATGATGCAACCGCCTTGGAAATTAATGCAACTTCACACGCTTCATTTCAAGGTTCAAGCTAAAAGAAAAAATGCTGCCAAGACCTGCCACGGCACCGAGATGTAAATTCGTGTCGGGGTTTTTTTCCCCCCTTTTCTTATATTATTACTTGATATTGATTTAGGACTTTGCACCCAACCTTGGCACCTGCTAAATGGCTCAGGGTGTGTTGCAGCAGCTGTCATCAGGATTGCACAGTCATAGAAAATGAAAGGAGTTTCTCAGCGAATCTATCAAGGCAGAAAATGGAAAAAAAGGATCCCCAAGTCAACTCTAGAATAACACGGTAGGTTTTGAGATTTCAATAAAACACCCACAAGTTTGTTCAGACGGGTCAAGGAAGCAGACAAATCGACTTTTTATGCTGATTTTCAATTCATTGGTGTAAATAATCTTGTTTCTAACTCTCCTGAAATGATAAACACATTAATAAGCTAGCAAAGGCTCCCAGCTTTAATATCTGAAGAATCCTCCTGCAACCGCATTACAATTTTCAACACAAGTGGCAGGAAATGAACTGTAATGAGCTAAGGAGGCAAAGAGAAGACGCTTTTGAGAGCGATTACGGCGCAGAAAAAAAAGTGGAGTGGCGAAGTGAAGAAGTTGATGCGAAAGACCTTCTTGAAAAAGTGAGTGACTCCGCCGAGTGAAGCCTCGAGGATCAGTCCAGGAAAAAAAAAAGCCCGGAGGAGACAACGGGTCAAGACTGATTGGCTCGCCGGACAGGTCAGGTTGTGTTAAGTGTCGAGGAAGTGGCAGTGGGGGGAGAAAAAATAGGACCACAGGGGTGTGGATGTCTCGGATAGTGCAGGGCAGATTTAGAGTTCTGAATGTGATACAATCAGACCTGGAGTTGCCGGGAGGAACGTAAGGAGCAATTTGGGGAAGTAAGAGGTGAGACCTGGTCGGATTTTTGGTGGGGTGGCTCGAGGGGGGGCAGGGGTTGGATGGAATAAACCAGTTTTTAAAAGCGTGCCCGGCAGTAGCAGTAAAAGTGCTGTACTAAGAAAGATTTAACTCACCACTGTTTCTAAGCATCTCATGCCTAAGACAAGGAACCAGGATCAAGAACATTTGCATTTAGTGTGACATTGAACATCAAACCCCAATGTCACAGCCTCTTCAAACCAAATACGCTCATAAAAAGAGCTGGAGTACAAAAAGAGGCAGTAGAGAAAAATTCTGGCCCAGTCGCGCAGTGCACTAGACCATCACTTAAACCTTGCGCAACAATAATGCTGAATTTATATTCAGTTTATATCACTTTTCGATATAATGTTGCAAGTTATGCACACTTCGTGCCCACCTGTTGCTAACTGTACATATTACATTGCTTTTTTTTTGTTGTTGTTGTTAAAAATGCACCCCTCAGCTTTTTAAATCTTTTCCCTCTTGTTACGTAACTGTGTACAGCTGTTCTCTTAATGTGTGCAATTTGTGATTTTTGCTTCTGTAACAATGTAAATTCCCCCGTCCACAACCTTTAGGGAACAAAGCCGCTCGCTCTTGTTGAGATTGCGGTATCGGGCAGATTACAGGAGAAGTGCAAAAACACAAGAGCGAGGATCACAGGGGCGCGAGGGATTGAGCCCCCGAGACCAAACATCTCGGCGTTCCCCGCTTTGAATGGAAATGAAGCTAACCCTGGAGGCGGCGTTTCCAGATTCAAAGGTGGCTTGGACCACTTCTAGGGGCAAACGTCCAAGCAGACGTTCCTTTGAGATTGCACCGTGACATATGGATCAATTCCCGCCTGAAGCCACCGCGCATGGACGTGGAAAGCGGAAGACGGAAGAAGAATCCCCTTCTCCAATTATTCTACACTAATTCCCTACTTAGCCACATCACATACACACGTTCCCAGCGGCTTCGCCTGGAGATAGGCTTTCATGCGCTCCATCGTGATTGATGGGAGGTTTCTGAAACAGGATACCTGCAGCGGAGATGACGGCGTTCCCCGCCATCAAAGCACACCCCCCTTCGTTTTCACAGAACAAAAGCAAGATGGCCTCTCACTGGGAATTTCTGCTAAGTTTACCTTTCAGACGGTGTTGCTCGGCTGCGGGTCGAAGTAATTATACGCTCTTAAACGCGTCCCCCGTGGCTTTCCCACATCATGGGAGTGCGAGAAGCATGTGCGCGCTTGAAGTATCATATTCCTCGGAGGAGAGGAGCACTCCATTTTTTTTTCTTAATGTTTCATTATTTATTTTTTCCTCCCCAACATCCCGGAGTGGTTTGACTTCAAAGAGCTGCTGCATTCCTAGAGAATCCAGGTTTCGAAGTCTAATTAAAGATTCAAGAAGTGTTTCTTGAGGCGTGTTTTTTTTTTAATTTATTTATTTATATATTTTTCCAAACAATCAATATTTACCCGCGAGGAGATGGAACTTCAAAACTCAAACTCAGAACCTCATTGACGGAAATTAGCCCGTCGGTGCAAAACATAACATATGCAAAGGTGCAGTAAAAGCACATAATAAACGCACCAGCTCCATTCATTCCAGATGGGATTTGGCTTGTAATCAATCATGAGCGTGCTTCATTGTACTTGTACAGTTTGGAATAACTATTTGGTATCAAACAGATGACGGCCCCAGGCACCAAACAGAGCCTCCATAAGCAGAAAAATGAAAGATCTATGAATGTATCATGAGTGCAAAGCAGCCCTTAGTTGGTTTATTTTATTTCGATGCTTTGGTGATTTACATCTGTAACAAGAGTCTGTAAGTTTCAATGGGATAACTTTTCTAAAAAAAAATAGTCCCAGAAAATTGGGATGATTGTTAAGAATAAAAAAATAATGATAAATAAAATCTTGTGATGGGGGCGAGTGTTGTGTTGTACTGCAAAATTTGGTTTCAATCCAAATTGCCAAAATCAATTCTGATACTAATATATATATATAAATTTGTCCATCAAAAAGCAGCTTGTTGAAATGAATCAAGAACAACACACAACCACTAGAACAAATGTTTCAATCCATGAATAAAAGTAAATAAGTTTTTCTTTTTCTTTTTTTTTTTTTTTTTGCTTTATTGTAAAACAGTAAATTTCTATATATATATAGAACCAACCATCGGGGAAAAAAACACAAATTTGGGACTTTTATTTTGAAACCAGCTCAAGAACAGAGTATTTAATCAACCAGACACATTTGAGAAACCCAATTAAACACCTGAAAAGTTATTAAGTTTTATCATATGAGGAAATAAAGCTTTTTTTTAAACTACATTTTGGGGGGTATCACAATAAAACTGTAATTAATAAATTTAATCTGTAAATCTATAAGCCTGTTCTTCTTGAACTGTTTATTTAATTACTGATACTTGCTGAATTGTTAATAATGTTTGAGAGACATTTTAATTTTGAGACACATTACAAAGTGCATGCATATATCCTTATTTTCTACTTAAGTTTTGAAGTTCTTAATGCATATGCAGCTACATTTGCTAGTTAGTTAGCCTCTGTAGTAATAGTCTCAGACCAGAAGGTGGTGTCTTTGAGCTTCACTGCCACTGTTAAATGGAAAGAAGAAGACTGAGTCTGTGTGCTGCTGTGTGATTGGTTGAAGTGTGGACCAATGAGGGGTGTGCTTGGTGCTTTTTGAAATGAAGTGTTCAACTAACTGTCAGTCAGTGTGTTCACAGGTGCTGTGGCTCCACACAAGGTGAGTTAGTTTTTCTTAGCTTAGCATGAAATGTTTGTCATACATTTTGAACAAGTTTTCTGTCAACCCACTAACTAACAACTGTCCTTACAGGCTCTATGCTAAGCTAACTCAGAGGTAAGTATGGTTTTCTCTCACTAAGCTGTGGTGCACTGACACAGTCACTCTTTTCACACACTTTGCACTTTTTCCTCGGGTGGTTGGTTCATTTGTTTTCTCCCCAGAGACTAATCCAACTGAAGGCCTGATTGTCCACTGGAACAAACTCAAAACCTGGATCCAGGCCTTGTTACAACTTGCTTGCTTTAGCCCTGCTAGGCTAGCCTGGATGAGGGCCTTCAAACAAGGTGGGCTAGCTTAGCTTAGCTCTGAACTTGTTCATTTTGTTAACATTTTTGTCATCCATGAACTAACAGGATGCTATCTTTACAGGTTCCCTGCTAAGCTAGCCAGAACATGGACCTCCAATCAAAATGGGTTTGCTTATCTGACCATTTCATTTTAACCATCAACTTTGAATGAGCTTTCAGTAAACCCAATTACCCTGTGCTTTCTCTACAGGTTCCCTGCTGAGCTGACCTGGCTGTAGGGCCCCTAAACAGTAAAGGTTTGCTTAGCTTAGCATAATTTTTTACAACCTGTTTTGACCAAGTTTTATGTCCACTCACTCACAAACAAGATGCTGTCTTTACAGGCTCTATGCTAAACTAACTCAGAGGTAAGTATGGTTTTCTCTCACTAAGCTGTGGTGCACTGACACAGTCACTCTTTTCACACACTTTGCACTTTTCCCCAATGGTGGTTTTTTCATTTGTTTGCTCCTTAGAGACAAATCCAACTGAAGTTCCTGTACAAACTTAAAATCCTGGATCCAGGCTCTGAACAAGGTAGATTTGCTTAACATAGTATTTTCTTTTTTTTTTAACAAGATTTCAGTCAACTAAAAACATGACGCTCTCTTTTCAGGCTCTGTGCTAAGCTAACCTGGCTGTAGCCCTCCAATCAAGATGGGTTTGCTTATAACGTATTTGCATTTCATTTAACTGTCTAATTTGAATAAACCGGCTATCGGCTAATTAACAAACATGGCGCTCTCTCTACAGGCTACCTGCTGTGGGCCCGGAACAACAATTAGGTTTGCTTAGCTACGCATTGAATTTTTGTCTATTTTGAATGTTGTCTGAACACCTGCTAATTGACTTCTCTCTTTACAGGCTCTGCGCTAAGCTAACCTGGCTGTGGGCCTCCAATCAAGATGGGTTCACTTATCTTTGCTTTGCATTTTTTATCGTTTAATTGGAAAGAAATGTTGATGAACTAATTGTCAAATTTGATGCTGTTTTTACAGGCTCTATGCTAAGCTAACTCAGAGGAAAGTATGGTTTTCTCTCGCTAAGCTGTGGTGCACTGACAGTCACTCTTCTCATGCACTTTGCACTTTTTCCCCAATGGTGGTTGGTTCATTTGTTTGCTCCTCAGAGACTAATCCACTGGAACAAACCTGAAACCCTGGATCCAGACGTCCAAACAAGATAGGTTTACTTCTTTCTGCTTTGCACATTGTCCACTTTGAGCAAATTGTTGTTTATCGAACTGATATAACTCTGTATTTTACAGGTTCTCTGCTGAACAAGCCTGGACGTGGCCTCCAATCATGCTGGGTTTGCTAAAGTTGGTTTAACGTTTTATTTTGACCATCTACGAAGAACAATTGTACATCAACTCATTAACAAACACAATGCTGTCTCTACAGGCTCTATGCTAAGCTAACTCAGAGGTAAGTATGGTTTACTCTCACTAAACTGTGGTGCACTGACACAGTCACTCTTTTCACACACTTTGCATTTTTCCCCCCTGGTGGTTGGTTCATTTGTTTTCCCCCCTTTAGGTCCTGGTGTTCAAGATTGGATTTTTCTCAGCCGCTCTTCAAAGAAGCTCCTGAAGTGGAAAAGTGTTGTCGTCTCATCGCGTCTGCTCTCCAGAAAACACTGATGTCCGTCTGTGTCTGCAGAAGTCCACTGTTGAGTTGTTTTGGTTGTACTGTTCCACAAAACTGTAACATTGACTTGAATAAAATTTCTTGTTGACTGATTCCATGTGAATGTTTGAGGTTTATTGATCGCACTAATCTTAGGTTATTGTTTGAACCTGCCTTTATACTGGAACATTGAACCATTTGTATTTTGTTTTTTCTTAAATAAAGACTTAAGTTTTCGTGTGTTAGCTTGTTCATTGACATAAACTCAGTGATGATAATCAATAACATCATGAGGGTTCTTCCTTTGGGACATTTTAACTCACTTAGACCAGAGGTTAAGAAAAAATGCAATCTGTCCATGCCCATATATGGCGTTCAGGCAACATACACTCTAATATGTATAAAATTATCTTATCAAAGTCCCATTTCTACAGTTTGCTCAATTCACTAAACAAAAACAACAACAAAATAAAGTTGAGGGCTTTACCAATAAATGAAAATGTGACACAAAATTCAGCCTGGTTCAATCTGAACTGACCTTTTGCGAATTACACTTAACAGTCGAACAGAAAAACCTGAAGCAAAGTGGAAGTTCCTGGACAAAAGGTCAATTAAGCACAAAAGAAGCAACATTATCACAATTAAAAGAAACAAAACAATGATGACAGACAAGGAATTCAGAGAAAAAGATTTGGTTTGAACATTAAATAAAGGCACAATTACGAAACAAAAATGAAGTGTCTGTTTTTGGAGTATGTGAATGAATTGATCAGCTTTCTTAGAAAGGCTCATCAATAATAAAAGAAATAATGAAAAACTACCAGACACGGTTATTTTTACTGTCCACAAACAGAAAAAGATAAGAGCCACTGTTCCAAAGAAAAAAGAGGTCAATGTTTATTGTTATTATTCTGAGAAACAAAGTCACAGTTCTGATGTTTGGTGGTGTCGTGTGAATCTGAGCAAGCCAGTGACTTGCTGAGTTGTCCAGGTAACACAGTGCCATAGATATCCAATTCTTATTCTAGAGGTTGTGGGTTCAATCCCTGAACAAGTGCTTCTGAATTTAATTGTCCTTGTTGGAAAATTTTCAAATTGTCAGGCCTAAGAGAGAAACCCAAATAGAACAAACCAGTGATGTGACAAAGGCTGGTTCTCTATTGCTCACTTCTGTTAGCACACTTACATCACTGTGTTCACTATTCCCTGACTCAAACGTGCAAATAATCCATCACATAAATGGAACCAACCAGAAATTGTACAGCGTCTGTACTGGTGGCACATACTCAGTTAACAAAAGGCAAAGACAGCAACATTGATGCTTCCCTGAGAGCTATGGCTACTTTGCTTTAGCATATTTACTGTGTCAGGTGGATTGAAGATAGAAAATAACTTGGGGCAGAAAAGTCTTAACTTCAGGACTTGTTGATCACAATTCACATGTCACAAAGTCACACTCATTACTTCAGTGAGAACACATATTACATCACAGATACAGACATTTCAACACATTGTACAGAGACATTTCAACACATTGTTCCCCTTCGGGGATTGAACCTGTGACACACAGAGTCAGAGTCAGTGCATGAAGTGACAACGCTACAGAGACACACACATGCCAGGCTTCCAGAAGCTTCCTGAACCTTTCTACTGTGTCAGGTGGATTGTCAGCTGACAGTCACTTGTAGCAGACAAGATTTCAAGCCACAACTTGTTGCTCAGCAGTGTGTCTCAGTGGCGCAGTGGCTAAGAGCACAGCCTTGAGTTCCTCAGGTCCTGGGTTCAAGACTTATGTTGACCACTTTTGAAATCTTACCATCCAAAGGTAGATGACAAATGCGCACAGAGCCCTGTCCAAAAGCACCCGGTCGTATGGCCTAGGTGGTAGAGAAACGAGCAATACTCCCATTGCGGGACCCTGACGCCGCGTTCGAAACCCCTGGGTACGGTGGCAAAGATAGAGCAATATTCCCATTGCGTGGACCCTGACGCCTTCTTTCCGAGCCACCTAAGACCGAGGGAGGGAGGGGGCCGTGTCCCCTCCCGAAGTTTCCCAGCAATAAATTGGGGGGGTTATGTAACGAAAGACAAGAAAAAATCCACAAAAACTGAAATTTTGACACTCTTTGAAAAGTCACCACAACTATATATTACTATTTATATATATATATATATATNTTGGAAAATTTTCAAATTGTCAGGCCTAAGAGAGAAACCCAAATAGAACAAACCAGTGATGTGACAAAGGCTGGTTCTCTATTGCTCACTTCTGTTAGCACACTTACATCACTGTGTTCACTATTCCCTGACTCAAACGTGCAAATAATCCATCACATAAATGGAACCAACCAGAAATTGTACAGCGTCTGTACTGGTGGCACATACTCAGTTAACAAAAGGCAAAGACAGCAACATTGATGCTTCCCTGAGAGACATGGCTACTTTGCTTTAGCATATTTACTGTGTCAGGTGGATTGAAGATAGAAAATAATTTGGGGCAGAAAAGTCTTAACTTCAGGACTTGTTGATCACAATTTACATGTCACAAAGTCACACTCATTACTTCAGTGAGAACACATATTACATCACAGATACAGACATTTCAACACATTGTACAGAGACATTTCAACACATTGTTCCCCTTCGGGGATTGAACCTGTGACACACAGAGTCAGAGTCAGTGCATGAAGTGACAACGCTACAGAGACACACACATGCCAGGCTTCCAGAAGCTTCCTGAACCTTTCTACTGTGTCAGGTGGATTGTCAGCAGACAGTCACTTGTAGCAGACAAGATTTCAAGCCACAACTTGTTGCTCAGCAGTGTGTCTCAGTGGCGCAGTGGCTAAGAGCACAGCCTTGTGTTCCTCAGGTCCTGGGTTCAAGACTTATGTCGACCAGTTTTGAAATCTTTGCAGACAAAGGTAGATGACAAATGCGCACAGAGCCCTGTCCAAAAGCACCCGGTCGTATGGCCTAGGTGGTAGAGAAACGAGCAATACTCCCAATTGCGGGACCCTGACGCCGCGTTCGAAACCCCTGGGTACGGTGGCAAAGATAGA
>RPOG01003194.1:0-69778 GCA_008086565.1 Thalassoma bifasciatum | reverse complement strand
GGTGTGTTTGCTGATGCTGTCGTGGCGTTCTTCACTGCTCTGGTGTTGGCGGATTGATGCCAACCTCTAGCACTGTTATTGCACTGACTCTGTCTGACCCCGCTCTTTGTGTGAGCTGATGTGTGGGCGGGTAACAGTGTCCTTAACCATGCTGTATAACTCTGTGTGTGTGTGTGTGTGTGTGTGTGTGTGTGTGTGTGTGTGTGTGTGCGTGTGTGTGTTCCTGCTAGCACAAAAGGCCAGTTTGATTGGACCTCCTAACAGCCTCAGCCCCCTGGTAACTTTGAATTAGTGCTCTGTGCATTTATAAACTCCCCTTTTTTTTTTTTTTACAGTACAATCAGGTCAGTAAGCATCGTAGTCAGCTCAAACCAAAGTGTGTCTCCACCAATTGAAAAACCAAAAAGGCAGAAAGTGCTGAAATGAGGTTACAAACTGAGGAATCATCTCCCTCAGAGGAGAGAGCCTTTTAGTCAGTCATTCAGTGAACGTACCAGTGATCTACCTCTGAGTCTCTTCACCAAGGAATTGTGCGAGCCTCCTGTTGGATAATTCCAGCATGGATGATCATCTTTCAGCTGGCAACAAGTTATCAAACCAGTGCCGATAGCTCCCTAATGGCACAGGCATACTCCGAGATGACAACTCCAAGATTCATGGGGCTCAAATTGTGAAAGAGTGGTTCAGGGAGCATGAGACATCTGTTTGGGACACAAAGAACACTTCCTTTTTGTGCTAGGTGGCGGCACCTGTGGCCAATCAAGTTAGAGCACTTTGTCACTTATTCATGTTTTTACCTCCAGTCTTGATTATTGCTTGTGTTGTGCATTGAAATTGTAGAATTGTTATAGAGAGCAGCTCTACTTTTTAACACTACTTTCTAATGTTCAAGACAACTTTTCCCATGATGCAAAGGTGACGAGGTGATGAATTGACTTGGAGTTACATTGAGCTATTGTTTGAAAGACAACAACTGGAATGCAGGCTCAGTGGTCTAAGTCATTCTCCATGAGGTTCGCCTTTGCATAGGTGGGCCCAGGTTAGAATTATCAAACTAAAGCCCCCCCCCCAAAAAAAAACAAAAAAAAAAATTAACGAAAAAAAAAAAGGTGAAAACAGTCAAATTTTGTTAACTCAGATAATAGTTTAGAGTTTGTAAGTTGAGCAGACTATCTGTTTACTGTAACTCACAGCCTGGTGCTCTAAGACATGTCAGTAACATGTTACATCAGTGAATCCTGATTATGTCCCACCAGTGCTCATCTACCAACTCCAACCTCACCAAGCAGAGCAAAAACAACCTGGCTCTTCATTTTATTTATAGACTCTCAGGTTTAACAGTTATATTCTCTATAGAAAAACACATTTCGGAGAGTGGGAGTCCCTGGAGGCGATGTGTCTCTTAAAAACTTCTCCTCAATAAGAGCTTTGATTTCAAAAGTGAGTAATGGAGATATTGAACTTCACAGATTGGGGGAGAAATATGAGTGTGTATCAGTTAAATGGTTTCATGAAGTTTTAGTGGCTGTCTAGACATTTTGTGTCAGTGAAACTATGAATAAAGACAGCTAGGTTTGCACTGAGTTTTCATCTTGATTTCATTTCCACACTTTCCAGTCAGTTCACCATCCATCAGCTGCCTCAATGAGTCCAATTTAGAGCGACATCCAATACACAGCGTTCTGATTCCTCCTGTATTTCACAACATGGGTTTGTGAAATCACTCCATGAAGGACTTTCTCCATTTCATGAAAGTGAAACTTTCCCGTCATAATCACTGGAATATTAACCGTTTTTCTAAGTCTGCACATACTGTTGTCATCTTGATGGTGTAACCCTAGATATGTGGCATGTGTGTGTGTGTGTGTGTGTGTTTTCTGTCCATGGCGGTTGCAGGTTGCTGTCCAGGATGGCGGGGATGAAGGAGCAGCAGTTCACAGAGGAGAAGCCCCTGCTGCCGGAGCAGAGAGGAGGGGACTCAGACATGGTCAGTCCGTCCTCTTCATCTTCTGTGTGAACTTTCAGAATCAGTCCCAATGTGAAAACACTGTGAAATATGTGCTCCCATGAAGCACTCCGAGCTCATTAACTTTCCTTTTGATAGACAATGTGCATGTTTACCAGTAGAGGAGGGTTTAATGAAAGCAGCCGAGCGTGACTCCATGAGAACGGCACCACTTTGAGATGAAAGCTCATTTCAAGCTGAGAGGGAGAGGAGGAGGACAAAGAGAGATCAACACAGAGCAGAGAGAGGCAGTGGGCGCTTACATAAAGACCACTTAGTGCTGTTTTCCTCACACTCAGCAACAGGCTGAGGAAGAATCAGGAATGAGGGAAACTTGTTGCAGGAATGATAGTCGTCATTGGGAGAGTCACATCAATCTGATGTAGAGTAAGAAAATGTCACTTAACAGCAACAACAACAACAGCCTCTTGGTGATAAATCTTGTAGAAGTAAAGCCTGTTTATTTCTCTTTTAAAAGGAGACCCATGTGTCTGGAATATGTATTTGTAGGATGAGCTTTAGAGCTGAGTATGTTGGCTGAGCCCGATAAAAAATTGCCAAATTTTCTCTGCCAATGCCAAACAGCCTACTCTACATTGTAGACAATCAGTTGCCACATCTGTTCAGTTGCGGTCCGGCTACGTGCCAATGCCGGCAAGATGCAAGAGATGGTCAGCAATCCTATTTCGGCCAGATGAATCAGCTGTGACGCATAGATTCAGTGCAGGGAAGATTGAGCTGGACAGGAAGTGGTGCCTGGAAACCATTGAAAAGAGCCTGTGACTTTCAAAATAAAACAAACCGTGTCAAAATTAGATTGTATTTAGCTTTACTACGGTGATAAACAGACATATTGAGCGGGGACAGGCCAGGAGTCAACAAGTTTAAGGTTTAGAAACCCAATATGGGTGAACAGAGATTTATGTATGGAGTGGGGAGCACGGGATCTCCCTGTGTGAGTTGACAAACACAGTCAACATGCACTGCAGTGGAAATGTAACTGGACAGATCTAGAGTAAGGCAGACCTTTAAGAACTATCCATTTATGCATTTAGACATCATAACAATGACAGTGATTACAGCCAAAAAATGAAATGAAAATAAAATTGTAAAAAGTTAGAATAGGTAAAATGACATAAAAAACAAACAAGAAAAGGTAAGATAGTAAAAAAAATGTATGTATATATATATATATATAAGGTATAGCTATTGAAATAAAATAGATAAAAGAAATGAGATCATAAAGATTAAATGAAATGAAATGAAAAGAAATTTAAGTTATCGTATTATTTAAAAAAAAAAAAAAAAAAAAAAAAACAGGCCCGAGAGCCAGACTGGATAGATCAGTCTTTAGTTTATCTTTAAGATGATCAATGTTTATTAATGATTATGTTTCCTCTCAGATCTTTCTGCGCTGTCTTGGAGTGTAGCAGCTCAAAACAGAATCACTGAAAGTTTTATTTCTCTGGGGAACAGCTACAGGAGAGGAACCAGAGGATCTGAGAGCTCTTCTTAGTTCATAAACTAAAAGTATCTCTGCAATGTAGTCTGGTTCTGAGCTATGTAGTGCTTTAAAAAACCAATAACAGAAATCAATTTTAAAAAGCTACCTCTACTCTTTGTAAGGACTTGTTGATGTATCATGAATCAATCACATATGATGAACACTTTTCTTAGAGAGACTCAGAAAGAAGAGCATTAAAAAAGTTGTGGTAGAATGGGTCAGTCTTTCTATGCTGCTCAGAGAAAAGCAAACAAAAAAAAATTAAAAAAAAAAGCTGTAGATTGATTTGGCAGGACATGATGAGTCTGCTTGTGTCATTGCTCGTGTTTGTGAAAGTTAACAGCCGTCATCAGGGGTTTGGACCAATCGGAATCAAGACCCTCACACACAATATCAGTAAGAAAAGAAACACTGAAACAATAGCTTGAGCTGAACACAGAAAAGAGTGTAGAGCTCTGAGTGTGAGTGTCCCTCTGCTGGAGGAAACAGTGAAGTGAAGCCACGTAGTGAAGATGTCAGCCATGACTCACTCAGCCTCTGAGTCACATCCATCACATACAGTTGCTCTGTTTGTTGCCTGTTAGAAATGGACAAACACGCTGTGTATCAATATAAATGATGACTTGCATTGATCCAGCATGTAATGAGTCACAGCCTGTAAATAATCGTGGCCGTCGGCTGCTGCTCATCGATCCGCTGACATGTTTGCACTGATGTAGCTGACAGGAACTCGTACGCTCTTGTTTTTGTCTCTCTCTCTCCCTCTCAGCTCATTTAAAATCTGCTCCTCTGGTTGTTTGCCACACTGTGACCTTTTCCAACACTTACTGAGTGATTACGTCCTGGCACAAGACGATGGTAACGCTCTGCTTTGACTCAGTATTCACTTCACACAGGCTGAACAAGGATGGTGACTATCCACTCTTTTAGTTTTCATCGAAAAACACGTCAAGAAACTGATTGTGACACATGAACCGGTCTCATCCAGCCGGTCTCCACAGCCTTCATTTCTGCAAAGGAGCAGGAGAGGAGTGTGGCCTTCTTGTGATGCTGAAGCACAAATAAAGCAAAGTGAAGGCTGTTGATTTTGAGAGTTAAAGGTTGTGGATCAGCAGGGGCGTGTCCAGACTTTTTGACTGGGGTGGCACAGGGTGGGGACCCCAGGGGAAGAGAGTGCACATATACATATAAGTACAGTTAAAATATTGTGTTATATTCCAATATGTGACTTAAACTTGATGTTGTGACACAACAGTCACTTGCAGCTCACCTGTGATGACACATTCCCATTAAAAATAAATTGCTGATCAAAGCTTAGCATTAAAGTGGCCACTGACCTGGACACGCTCCACATGATCCCTGAGTTTAACTCCAGCAGAGGAAATGATTGACATGAAAGCATTCCATGTTGATGTTGACCGTGTGTTGCTGCTCTGTCTTCCCACACCAGCAGGATAAAGCTGAGGAGGCATCAGGGGAGCTAGCGTGCCCCGCCAGTCCCGCGCCCCTTAACCAACCCCCTCCCCCCAGCCGCCCCACTCACCGTTGGCATGTCATCGCACGGCACTGGCTCCGCCAGACCCGCCGTCGGACCAGCGGGGTCCTCCCGGTAACTACCAGATCCACCAGAACAAGCAGAGACATCTACGGCAACACTTCACGAACAAACGCAACAACGTCACATGATTCAAATAAGCAAAACACCAAAAATGAGTTTGCAGGACTAGAGAGGCCCAGTTCAATCAAAGATATGAAAAAGGAAAACTGACTTTGTTAAGATTTTTTGTTGTTGTTGTCAACAGTAAGTTAGAATAAGTAACAAAGCCAGAAATATAACTTTTATCTCAGAATTTTGACTTTTTTGCTCATGATTTTGACTCCATAACCTCAAAATTTTGTCTTAAGTATCCCAAATTTTTGACTTTTTCCATCTTAAAAAATGACTTAATTTTCTAATGATTTTGACTTTTCATCTCAAATATTTTGGCTTAATTATCTTAAAAAATTGAACTAATTATCTCAAAATTTTTACTTTTTAACCTTAAAGCTTTGTCTATCTCAAAAATTTAACTTCATTAACTCAAAAAATAACTGTTTCTTCTCAAAAGTTCAACTTTTTGTCATAATTTGGACTAAAGATGGGTTTAAAAAAAAAACTCATAAAGCCAAGTTTTCCTTTTTGCTTCTTTTAATTATGGCTTCCAGGTAATACAGACCTGACTGAAATAGATAAAAAATTACAAATTGCTGTCTCGCTGTTAGATTGCCATTCATAAGTTTAACACAGCACTGGTTGAGCTACTTGCTTTTCTAGCCTGGAACAAGTGCCAACACTTTACAGCTAAGTTTCCATCTCTACTTTAGAAACAAACACTTTACATTTTCTAACACATTAAGATGAGGAAATCATCATTTTGTTTAAAGGTGCAGTGTGTAGAAATTGGATTTTAGTGACATCTAGCATTCAGGTTTTAAAACGAGTCAATCCATGGCTTAAACATGACATCACGTCACCCCAAGTTACTTTTTTAAGGCTGTCCTTTGAATTCAACTTTAAAACCCTTAAATCTCCTACCTTGTTTTTTTTCTGTAAATGCATGTGTACACTTATATACAAATGTTTGAACAATGGCCAAATATGTAGCCATAACTTTAGTATTTTAAAATTGGCCATTTCAAAAGTCTTATCCATCAATGACCCAAATATAAAAAACTTGTTCCATCTTAATAAAACGAAAAGAAAAGTTCTATAGGGATTATTGTTGACCTACTTCAACAGATGCCACATTCGGCCTGAACTATTTTCAAAAACTATCTAACTGCTATTATTGTTTCCTATATTGCTGTTGTGATCATTTTGGGCGATTTTTTCCAGGTTCCCCATCTGATATGTTTTTCAAACAAACAGCTTGTAGGATTGAAAAGCAACATTTATTGTGGCACAAAACCAATCCACAACAACATTGGTCTCTTCTCACTTTTTTCTTTTGCTCATTTTAGACTCATTTTTCTGGCTACCTTCTGTCTGATTTCCAGGTTGTATCCCAATATTCTTGCCAATTTTTGTTGTTTTGCCCAATTTTTATTTTCCAAATTTTATCCAAACTTTACTGCTATTTTTTTTGTTAACTTTGACCAGTTTAACCACCTTTCACTGGTTTCTCACACTTTTTTTTTTTTTTTCAAAATTTTTGCTGCTTCATGACTTTTTTTTCCCCAAATTTCTCCAGATTTTCTTGCCATTTTTTTGTTGATCTTTGGCCATTTTAGTCACTTTTCATTTTTTTTGCCACTTTTTGACCACCTTGGTTTTGCTCTGAGTATTTTCCAGGTTATTTCCCAATTTTCTTGCCAATTTTTTTTGCTTTATATGCAATTTTTCCACCTTTAACTATTTTTTTTTCTTCCATTGCCACCCTTTGCTGTTTTTGCCTCTTTCTACCACTAATGGTAGTTTAAAACAGTTTGTCTCTTTGGTTGAGCAGTGATGTGTAACACTGATGCAGTGCAAAACACATGTACTGCAAAAAATGAAGCTGATGTTTTAACACATTCTTTTTTTTTTTTTTTTTTTAACACTTTAGGACTTTTTTTTAGATGCCTCTTTTTATTTTCCAAGTTTTATCCATACTTAACCGCTATTTTTGTTAACTTTAGCCAGTTTAACCACCTTTCATTGGTTTTTCACACTTTTTTTCAAACTTTTTGCTGCTTCATGACTTTTTTTTCCCCAAATTTCTCCAAATTTTCTTGCCATTTTTTGTTGATCTTTGGCCATTTTAGTCACTTTTCTTTTTTTTGACACTTTTTGCCCACCTTTGTTTTGCTTTGAGTATTTTCCAGGTTATAGTCCAATTTTTGGTGTAGTGCAAAACACATGTACTCCAAAAACTGAAGCTGATGTCTTGACACATTTTAGGTTATAAAAATATTGCACCCTCTGAGATCAGAGTTTTGCAACAGGATGATTAATTACTCAGCCCTACTACACACGCATATAGAAATATTTTATTCAGATTGCCACAGTTTCTATTCAGCTAAATATTGCCAACTTCAATACACTGCACCTTTAAAACAAAGAACAGCAAAAGGAGAACTCCCCCCGTCACGTTTCATTCCTTTAAAACGACACCATCAGTCATCACTTTCTTTGTATCAAAGCTGGATTTTCATCCTAAGCCTGGAAAAAACAGATGTAGTTCTGGGTGAACCCTGCTTTATAAGTGAGAAACCCTTTTGAAGTGCAAAAAATCTGGGGCAAAATCTACATTTACAGAAAGCAGCCTCAGGACACAGAGACTCAGAGATCAGAGGGAGAAGAAACACATCAAAGCAGGAAACGATCTGCAACATGGCTCCAACACAGCTTGACAGCACCTCACCTTCATGCAGCGCTGCTTCAAACACACACATCCACAGACACAGGGGCTTCACCTCTTCACCTCAGCTGTTGACACCAGGGGTGAAAGGTCAACACACCGTTTTTTAGCTTCAGTTTTAGGACTTAAACAACACAGGGCAGATATTTTACAGAATAATACCAAACAAACATTTACTGAGGACGTCTGCGCCCACTGCCTCAGAGTGGAGGTTATAAGAAGGAGAAGTGTGCCACCTGCTGGTCCGACCACCGTACTGTCGTCACTAACGTTTCCCTCTGCAAACAGAGTCATTGCATGAATCCTCTGTGGACAGAAGCTGCCCTTTTCAGGAACACACTTATGTTGAAACAGGACATCAGTGGATTGGATTTATTCTGACACACTAGCACATATTCAGCCAATGACACGGTGATGTTCTGTCCAAAGTAAACAGCTTCTCATTCAGTGAAAGGGCAGCTTCAGGTCCAGAGGTTTAAGTCACATCTCTCTCTTTTTAGGTGTTTCCCTGGTCTGGTGTTTTTCATGTGTCCTTTTCTTTTCAGTCTGCTAATATGAGACTTTAATTTTCGATCTCTTTCTTCCCTCACTACTTTTTAATCCACAACTGTTCCTATCAATGTTGTTCCTTTTTTTTTTTTTTTTTTTTTTTTTTTTTTTTTTTTTTTTTAATCAAACTATATTTTCTTTCAGAAGTATCTCCAGAACTCACACAGATCTGATTCATGCATGTTGAACTGGACAGTGTTGTTAGAAACCATCTGTCTGACTGTTTTGTCTAACCTCATGTCCATTTCCTTTTTTTTAAATTGTGTTGATGTTCAGTTGTTCCTGCTCTGCTTTAAACTTTAAAGAGATAGTGGAGCAGGAAGAAGATCACAGATATGTGCTGCAATAACACAGGTTAGGAGGAGGATGAACTGTAACTGTTGAGCTGAGAAATGACAGATGCATAGACCCATTCGTAAATATCATCATAACAATGCGCATGCATGTTGGGAACAGAAGTGAGCTCTGATTCTCTACCTTGAACTCACATCTTACAGAATTCTGACCAAATCATGACNTTTTTTTCAATTTTGGACACAACCAATCAAATATTTGTTTACAAAAGGACAACAACTGGAAAATAAAGCTGTATTGGAAATAATTTTAGCTGCTTCCTAACTTGAGTAGGTTTGTTCCCAGTAACTGTTGTTTCTTATTTACTCCTTCAAAATTAAAGCTTTGTATTTATCTTTTTAAGGAAAAGTAGATCCAACCTACTTGATGAACAGTGATTTAGCTAAAACTTGCATTTACAGAATATATGCATAGACAGGCTTGTTGGAACTTAAAAGACCAGTTGTATTCATGCTCATTGCTTAATTAGGAACATACTGTGAAATATTAAAGCAGAGTGCAGATTCATTAAAGGGAACATTCGAAATTTAAGAAAATACTATCAGTCCTGGATGTATCAAACTAATTAAATTGCCATCGTTAAATGTATGTGTTGCAAACAACTTAAGTTGGGAAATATTGCTCATTAAAAACGTTTGCAAAATAATGATTAAATTTTCTACGCTCCCCAAATCGATCAAACTTTTAGTCAAAAAGATTTAAAAAAGGAAATTTTTTCACTTTTTAAGGTGGAACACAGATTGTTGAACCCAAAAAATAATGAATGGCAATTTTAATTAAGTGAAATAAAAGATCATCTCGACCTTCACTCACACCCCCAAAAGGCATAAACTGATTACATGATTGCTATTTCTTGATGATATAAAAATAAAAATATTGGATTTTAAAAAGTAAATAAATAAAAAAAAGGGGGCTGCGTTCAGGAAACTATCACAAGATTTCGTACTGAGGAAACACTGGTGGTAAAATATGAAGCTCAGACAAGTGAAACGGAAGTATTTGATCAAACATGAAGGGACACTCCACTTATATCAACCGTGTGAAACTGGATAAAAATCAAATCTATGAATCATTCTGGCTCAATCCTGACTGTCCCTGATTAAACTTAAAGAGACTGAAAATTTTCATGACGTTAACGCAGCTGCGTCAAGTGCGTCAAATGCGCACCGCGCACACATCGACCCCATTACTTTGAAATTACTTCAGAAAATAAATAAATATTCGAAAACTAAAATAAATCTGAAGCTCTGAGTGAGCAGTGACAACTATCTGCGGTTTCTGAACTCTAAAATGTCTGTTATGATTTAATATAATCGATGGTGAGGGTCAGAGAGCGCTAAAGTGATAAAAGTGCTGATGTTTAGACTGAACAGAACTGTTTAATAAAGTCATGATCTTATTGACATCCATGCTCTGTTCGCTGTGAGTTTGAGCTCAGGTATTCTGCTCTCTTTGACTGGATCAAAGTTCAGGTCGTTAAGGTGAGTTCTGACCTTAGCAACCATGGAATCCTCCGCGTGCGCGCGTTCTCCGTCTCCAGGTGCATCATTTGGATCAAACTTTATCCGGAACAAACTTTCGACGGAGAAAAACTTTTCGCGGGTTGAGCTAAACGATAGGTGCGGATTGATCAGTGCTGCTGAAGATTTCTTCACCTGAATCAGAGAGAAAACAGCGACTCATCAACTTTTCTCATGGACAGTGTAAGAAATAAAGACTTTAAAACTTTTAAACTCTGTAAAGACTCAGACTGAGCTCATCCTCAGACATGAAACCAGCTAAAGTCCAAATGTAGCATCTGTTAATGTGTTAGAGGGTTATTTATTGAAGCTTTTTAAATGCACCTGTGCTGTCAACATGTGTCAGATCATTAGTTTAACTGGAATTTAGGCTGAACTCAAAGGCTCCACTTCACAAACATCAGCTAATCACAACCATGCACTGCACAATTTTTTTCAGGGTTTTTTCCAGTGAGGCTGTTTTGATAATAACGTCAAGTTTCCTGCAGATTGCAATTTTTATGTCAATCAACAATATTAAGAGTTACATGTTGTGGTTATTGACCAGCTCCTGATGAGTTTCATGACACAATTTTACCTTAAAAACTGGGAAGTACAGAGACAAGTGTTTAATCCTCATGAGTCATGTGCATTATATTTAATTAGACTTTCTAGGCAAATATGAAGTCATAGAAACTTGATTTGAAGTGTTTTTGAAACATGAAAGGGTTAAAAAAAACTTGACAGTTGAGTTTCTGTAGATGCTGATCTACCAAAGGTCTGATAAAAAACATTAAAACTTTTTGTTTTGGTTTTCATTGGTTTGAGATATATAAATATGTTTTATGGCTGAAAATTCTCCCACTTGTTAATATGAAGGAAAAACCTGAACAAACTGTTCATAAAGTTTAATGTTTGGAGGTAAGTTGTGGTTGTTGAGCTTGTTTTAGCTCAGGGGCCTCACAGATCAACATGAGCTGTTTGGGCTCAAATTCAGAGACAACAGAGGTTCATAAACTATTTTAGCAGAGTTACTCTGATTTAGATGGTATCATTTCAAGCAGGGCAGTATTTTTATGTGTACTCAGTTGACAGTTTGGGTCCTACTTTTGAACAAATTTGAGTCTTTAAGTGTCATTAAAAGGTAACATTAAAAATTAAGAAATACTATAAGTCCTAGATGTGTCAAACTGAGAAAGTTGCCATTATCACATTTTTGTGCTGCAAATAACTTCAGTTGGTAAATATTGCTCATAAAAAAATGGTTTGCAAAATGATGATTAAATATTCAGAGTTCCATAAACGGATCAGAGTCATTTTGAAAAATAATTGTTCACATAGTGAAGTGAAACACAGATTGTTGAACTTATAGAAACTAAATGGTATAGTAAAATAAAGTGGAAAAAGGTCAATAACACTTTCAGCCTCACTGCCATTAATCGTAAAGTGATTAAATTACTATTATTTCTTAACTATAAATTAATAGTAATAACCAAAGAAAAGAGGAAAGCTGAGATTAGCAAAATATCACAAGATTTCTTGTTGAGGGAAAAACTGGAGTAAAAATGTGAAGCTCAGACGAGTCAAACGGGAGGATTTGATCAAACATGAAGGGACACTCCATTTACATCAACCTTATTTTAAACTGGATAAGATGATATCTATGAATCTGTTTGGCTCAATCCTGATTCCTGACTGTTCCTGATCTGACTCCAAAAGACTGAAATTTTTCATGACGTTAACGCAGCTGCGTCAAGTGCGTCAAATGCGCACCGAGCACACATCAACCCGGTTGCTTTGAAATAACCTAAACAAATAAATGTATTCAGAAAATAAACTAAATCTGAAGCTCTGAGTGAACAGAAGCTGTGATCTGCGGTTTCTTAACTCTAAAATGTCTGTTATGATTGAATATAATCGATGGAGAGGGTCAGAGAGCGCTAAAGTGATAAAAGTGCTGATGTTTAGACTGAACAGAGCTGTTTAATAAAGTGATGATCTTATTGACATCCATGCTCTGTTCGCTGTGAGTTTGAGCTCAGGTATTCTGCTCTCTGATTGGATCAAAGTTCAGGTCGTTAAGGTGAGTTCTGACCTTAGCAACCATGGAATCCTCCGCGTGCGCGCGTTCTCCGTCTCCAGGTGCATCATTTGGATCAAACTTTATCCGGAACAAACTTTCGACGGAGAAAAACTTTTCGCGGGTAGATCTCAACGATTAGTGCGGATTGATCAGTGCTGCTGAAGATTTCTTCACCTGAATCGGAGAGAAAACAGCGACTCATCAACTTTTCTCATGGACAGTGTAAGAAATAAAGACTTTAAAACTTTTTATCTCTGTAAAGACTCAGACTGAGCTCATCCTCAGACATGAAACCAGCTAAAGTCCAAATGTAGCATCTGTAAATGTGTTAGAGGGTTATTTATTGAAGCTTTTTAAATGCACCTGCACCTCAACATGTGTCAGATCATTAGTTTGACTGGAATTTAGGCTGAACTCAAAGGCTCCACTTTACACTTAGTGTTTTTTTTCCCTTTAACATTCAAGTTCACTTACATTTTATAAAATTATTTGGTCACATTTGAATGCACACTTAATTTGTTTTGTTGTGAGTTTTTATTCATTTGAGATGTTTCTATTTGTGAAGTTTTCTCCCACTTGTTAAAATGAAGAGAAAAGTTGTTGTTTAGTTTGTTTCAGCTCAGGGGCCTCAGAGTTTAACCTGTTTCAGCAGAGTTACTCTCATTACACTATTTTTATTGCTCTAAACAGAATATTTTTTTTTATCTGTATGCACTCATTTGGCAATTTGGTCCCACTTTAAAGTAAATGGGAGACTTCAAGTGTCATTGAAGGGGAATATTTGAAATAGAGGGAAAACACATGTAAAACTAAAAATCTCAAACTATTCAGATTGCTATTGTTCAGTTTTTCTGTTGAAAAAAACTTTATTTTTTTATTTATTTTTTTAATCTAATTGCATTTTCCTGCTTTAAGTGGGGTATCTTTACCATTTGCTCCAAGTTTATAACATGGGCCCTGTTTTAAACAATTTTGAGACTTTCATTGTTTTGTAAAGGGAACATTTTGGTTGAATATTTTCCCACTTTTTATATAAAAAATGAAACCTCTACAAAGTGTATTCAGTTTTTGGTAAGATATGGTTTGTTGTCAAAACATTTAGCTGCAGTCTTCCACATTTTAATCCAAACTTAGTGGCTGCAACATATTTGACCCGTTTCGACATTCAACAGTTTCAAGAAAGAAAAACAAAACAAAACATCATTTTCTTTTGATTGAAATTCATTGAATTGTCTTTAATTTATCACAAATATATTTTATTACAGGTGCTACAAATTTTTGTACATTGAGGACTCTAATTTGCCTTGTCTATTTAGATGGATACTAGATCTTCCAGTGTGGTTTTGGGGGAATCTTGAACCTGTGAAAGTGTTCAGGTCATGTTCAAGTGTATTTTCAATGGGACAGAGTTAAACACTGTCACTGGAACCATCTGTGTACCCACATTTACTCAGGTTCACGCTGGTATCTGAAGTTATACGGGTTCATTTCAAATCAGTGAAAGAGTAAAAGAACATAGGAGTGATCATAAATGGTTCACAGAGGGAACAGAGGTCACCCAGAGGTCAGAGGAGGCCTTTAAACAGGAACAAGATCTGCACCTGCAACATGATAAAATGATGCATAAAGATACAAATCTTGATCCATTTGGGTTTGAAAGGATGGTGGTGAAGATTCATGAGGTTTTAAAGGTTTTTGAGCTGAGGTTTCAGTAACTGACATCATGTCAGAAAGACTTGGTGGTTTGTTAGAACAGGAAAGAAAACTCTGCACAGTCAAGTGACCTATCACTGCTTTGACTGCAGAGACAAGTTAGCCTTTTATTCTATAATATTTGTGTTCTCAATGGTTATTGTTGAATCAATGTGGATCATTTTGATTTTTTTTTAATGATTTTGGATTGAGAACAAAGCCTCATGTTTCAGTGATTTAATATATATATATATATATATATATATATATATTTTTAGTGAAGTACAACAGTCCAGAGAGTTCAGGCCACTTACAGATTCAATAAAACATATTAGAGTCTTCTTGGCTATTATTTTTTTCAATGATTTGTCTGAAACTGGACATGACACTGTTTTGGTTGATGTTTTTTTTTCTCAAAAAGAAAAAAAAAAAACATACAACTTTTAAATACTCTGAAACTTTTCTAAGGATGAATTATACATCTAGTAATGTGACAAAAAGCTAATAAATCCTTCTAAACAGCTCTGAGGTTTAAAGTTTGGTTTAACACTTTCTCTGAGAGATTTTCTGGTGTAAAATATAAACTGTGTGTAAGGATGAAACCTGACACTGAACAGGAGTTTTCAGTTTGATACGTTGGATATTCTCACAAGTGTTGATTACACACAAAAGTTGTAGGGATTTAAGGAGTTGTAAGCAGGATGTGACTGGTTTAAATTCAAATACAAATTGAAAATAACGTTTATTGACAGGAAGTCAATAAAGTCAATAATTGTACAATTTAAAGTGTTGAAAACAATAATAATTTAACATATATCATTATGAATACTGTATAAACTGATTCATTTTTTAAATTACATCAACAGTAATTAAACTGGGAAAAAAATTAAACAAACCAGAAACACATAGAATATAAATAAATAAATAACCCAACAATGATTTGCATGGGTGAATTTGTGTTCTTGTTCTTTTTTTTTTTTTTTCAGAGGTTTAGGTTAAGCACCTTGATCATCTTTCATAGAAGCGTGTTTAGCTCTGTGATAAGCTGCCTAATAATTGGTCAATAGTCAAACAGCTGCACTCTTCTCCCAGACCTGTTCCTCTTTTTGTAAATTTTGTAAATTTATAAATTCAGGGCATACATTTCTAATATGTATATACTTTGCACAGGTGATGAGGAAATGACTGTTCACCTCATTTTTATTCAGCAGCTTTGCAGATAGACACAACTTGATGAGGGGTTAAATTTCAGGAACAACAGAGATTAATCATCCAACTTTAGTCATTTGATTTGAAAGAAAAAAATTCAACTTAAATCAGGAAACTGTGAAATAAAAGCCTTGAAATTGACAGTTGATTTTTCTTAAATATTAAACATAAATGTTGTGTCGTTGCAGTTTGTTGTTCCCGCTGCCCTGAGGGACCACGACTACTGCAGGAGGAGGAGAATCTCCACACGCCAGGCATGCCGTGCTGGAGGGACTCCAAAATGTTCCTGCTGCCATGGAGACGGTCAGGTAAGACACCTTCGCTTCTCAAACAAAGCTTCCTCCTCTCATCAGATGATAAATATGTGATGTTGATGAATGAGAAGTTGACATAAATGTTGACACTGTTGTGTTGCTGCTCTTCTCCAGGTCTCCAGCTCCTCCTCCAGGTCACAGCCTCAGAAGAGGAAGAGGAAGAGGAGCCCCGTGCCCCCTCCTCCTCCACCTGCCAAACCTACCTCTGCTACCATCTGCCCCGAGGACCTGCCAGTGGCCTCACCTTTACCCCCCAGGACTGGTCAGCTGGTGTCCAGTCCTGAGGAGCCCAAAGATGAGCCTCTGCTGGTCAACAACCTTCCAGTAGAAGAGTTCAGGCGAATCTACCATGAGGTGGTGGATCCTCTGCTGAAGTACGTTAATATTCTTGACTTCTTCTAAAAACTAGTCACAGATTGTTTGTCTCTTCAGGTTTTTCAGCTTGTTCTCAGTTGTGATAAAATGTGTGTGCGTGTTTCCTTTTCTCCTCAAAGAGATGCAGATGGACGTCCTGTTCCATATACTCTGGGTCTTGGACTCCAGATAAAGCACAGACTCTGGCAGCGGCTGAATTATCAGCAGTTTAAAGAGACTGTGGACGAGGATGGGCGGGTACACGTGAGTATAACCCACCATGAAGGCCGTTATCCTCCCATAATCCCTCAGACTAATATAGAGGGGGAGCCGGCGCCTGAACAGCCGACTCCAGACGAGCCTTTAAAGAAAAGAGCCAGGCACTAAAACTAAAATGACACCTGTAAATAATAGATTAGTTCAAGTCATTTTAGTTCTTTTAAGTTTAAGTTTAAGTTACTTTAGTCTTTAAGTTCAACTCCACCCACAAATATATTACCTGTAAATAGTAGATAAGTTTAAGTTAATTTAGTCTTTAAGTTACTTTAGTCTTTAAGTTCATCTCCACCTACACAAACATCCTCTGACCTCTGACAGCCAGCATCAGAAACATCCTCCATCCACCCTTTTGTAGCCTTCTCCATCACCAACACACATTTATTACTCAGCCATGAAACAACAACAAGAGCCACCTGCTTATTCAGCCTCCACCTATAGGATCAGCAGGTGTCCAAAAAAATGTCTCCAGACTTGTTCTTCAACAAAAGCATCCACCAGCTGACTGCTGATCTAGACTCCATCTGCAGACAGCAGAAAGCTGGAAAATGCTCCATCACCTGACTTGTTCACCAATAATGCACCAGCCACCTTCTAATCCAGCCTCCATCTACAGGTGGAGGCTCAATTAGAAGTTGGCTAAAATACTGATCTGTCACCAGCTTTGTCTCCACAGGAGAATTCACCAGCCGACTGCTCATCTAGCCTCCACCTGCAGACAGCAAGAAGCTGGGAAAATGCTCCATCACCGAACATGACGAACAACCGGACCCTTCTCCAGCTACTTGTTGATCCAGCCTTCACCTGTAGGTGGAGGCAGGATTACAGGTAGCTGAAAAAACTGATGAGTCACCAGCTTTGTCTTTACAGGAGGATCTACCAGCTGACTGTTGATCGAGCCTCCACCTGCAGACAGCAGGAAGCTGGGAAAATTCTCCGTCACCGAACATGACGACCAACCGGACCCTACACCAGCCAAATGCTGATTTCACCTACACCTGCAGGTGAAGGCTGGAGCAGCAGATGGTTAAAAACATGGATTTGTCACCAGCCTTGACCTCCAACCAGAGCGTCTCTCCAGCAGCCTGCTGGTCTAGCCTCCACCTGCAGACAGCAGAAAGCTGGACAAATGCTCCATCACCAGATTTTTCTTCCACCAAGAATGCACCAGCCACCTGCTGATCTAGCCTCCACCTAGATCAGCATGTCATTAAAGAAGAACCTGCCTAGTCACCAGCCTCATCCTCCAACAAAAGCCTCCACCAGCTTCCTGCTGATTTAGCCTCCATATGCGGACAGCAGGAGCAAAAATCAAGCTCCATCAAACACCAAAACCTCAGCCTTACCCTCTCCACCTGCCAACTGCTGATCTAGCCTCCACCTTTGGACAGCAGAAATGTGAAAAACCTGCTCCATTACCATCTTAACTACCACCTAAAGCCTCCATCAGCCAACTGCTGATCCAGCCTCCACCTGTGGACAGTAGAAATCTGTAAACTTGCCCAAACAACATCTCAACCACCACCTATAGCCTCCACCCATCACAAGCAGACAGTTAGTTTATCTTCATGCTCCAATTCGAGTACCGATCTCCACTGCCTTTAACTTCCACCTGAAGCTCCTGCACAAACGTGCTGAGTCATGAAAAGACGTGAGAGTCAAACCTCCACCTGGAGACTGAAGATGACCAGTAAATGAATCAACCCATGGACACCTCCTTCAGATCTTCTGGCAGCCCCAGCCTATACTCTCATTGGCACGTGCTTTTCTTGAAAACCTCATCTGCCAACTGTAGCCTCCTCCACTTGAAGATTCTGGCGAACAGTTAGAGATGAGACTCTCTGACCGACCTGAACATCTGCTACAACTTAGAACTTCTTATCAACTTCCTCGACAAGCATCCTCAAGAGTCCTCCAGAAAAATGCTCAAAACCCCCCCACAAGAATCCCCAGGAACCCCCCCCAACCAAGAATCTTCAAGAGTCCTCCAACCAACGCGAGACTTAAAAGTCCATTTACAGTCTACATCGGAAACTTTCCCTGCAAACTTCACCTCCTTGTTCCTGAAAATAAACAGCACTTACAAACTCCAAACCTTCCTCCTCCACCTGTGGATCAGAAGACAACCAAGACGTCCACCCAAACGGTTCTGCCTCCAGCCACATCCCCAAGCCTCCACTCTCTGCCTCACTTCCACCTCCATCCTCCATCTGCTGTTCATTACTTCACCCCTGCAACATGAAACATCAGCCGCAGTCTTTGTGATACACATTTTGACTCTACTCCACCTCTCCAGATCACAAGAGAAAGTTCCACTTCCTGGTTAAGAGTTCCTACTAAAAAACACGGGTACGCTTCAATCTCCACCCCAGACTTTTACATACAGCATTGATCAGCAGCCGGTTGATTGTTTCATTTTTCCCACCTGAAAAATCTCTAACTCCATCAGTCATGTTGTATTTTTTTAGACCAGACCTTCAAGCGGAGAGTTTCAGTTAGCTACTTGGACTTTTAGCTTCCAGATATGCCCTGAAAAGTCCTACGAAGAATTCTCAGGAGTCTCCGATATGCATCATCAAGAGTCTTCCAAAAATATCCTGGTGGGGGCTTTGGTTAGAGGTTGAGGCTGGTGGAGGCTTTGGTGAGAGGTTGAGGCTGGTGAAGGCTTTTGTTAGAGGTTGCAGCTGGTGGAGGCTTTTGTTCGAGGTTGAGGCTGGTGGAGGCTTTTGTTAGAGGTTGAGGCTGGTGGAGGCTTTGGTGAGAGGTTGAGGCTGGTGGAGGCTTTGGTGAGAGGTTGAAGCTGGTGAAGGCTTTGTTTAGAGGTTGAGGCTGGTGGAGGCTTTGGTGAGAGGTTGAAGCTGGTGAAGGCTTTGTTTAGAGGTTGAGGCTGGTGGAGGCTTTGGTAAGAAGTTGAGGCTGGTGGAGGCTTTGGTTGGAGGTTAAGGCTGGTGGGGGCTTTGGACAGAGGTTGAGGCTGGTGGAGGCTTTGGTTGGAGGTTGAGGCTGGTGGGGGCTTTGGACAGAGGTTGAGGCTGGTGGAGGCTTTGGCTAGAGGTTGAGGCTGGTGGAGGCTTTGGCTGGTGGTTGAGGCTGGTGGGAGCTTCGGTTAGAGGTTAAGGCTGGTGGAGGCTTTGGTTAGAGGTTTAGGCTGGTGGAGGCTTTGATTTTATCTTAAGGCTGGTGGAGGCTTTGGTTAGAGGTTGAGGCTGGTGGGGGCTTTGATTTTATCTTAAGGCTGGTGGAGGCTTTGGTTAGAGGTTGAGGCTGGTGGAGGCTTTGATTTTATCTTAAGACTGGTGGAGGACTCTTGGGGTCGTTGTTGAGGACTCTTAAGGAGGGTTTAAGAGGATTCTCAAGGATGCTTATTGTTGACTCCCTTGGATGTTTGTGGAGGGACCTGAAGAAACTTCAGGAGCACTCTAGAGGAAGCTTTGAGGATCTTCCAAATAATTAACCATTGGTCATCACCAGCTTTAGCACCAACCAAAGCTTACATGGGTTGTTACAAGCCACCACCCACCACAATTTCTAACCAAACCAGCCCTAACCTCTGACTGAAGCCTCCACCAACCTTGACCTTTTACTAAAGCCCTGACCACCTGGAATCTCAAACTAAAACCTCCACCTCATAACTTAGCCTCCACTAGCTTTAATATCAAACCTGTGTCTGCAAGCCTTAACCTCAAAACAAGTCTCCACCAGTCTTAACTCTGAAAAAAGGCAGACTTAAGCCGAAACCTCTCCCAAAAGTCTCCAGCAGCCTCAATCTCAACCAAAGCCTCCACCAGCCAAAGCCTCTAAAAATAGCCTCTACATAGCCTTTACCTCTTACTAAAGCCTCCACCAGCCTTGACCCTTAACCAAAACCTCCAGAAGCCTGAACCTTGAACTAAAGCCTCCACCAGCCTTAGCCTCTGACCAAAGTCTGCACAAGCCTTAGCCAAGAATCAAATCCTCCACCACTTTTAACCTCTCACCAAAGCCTCCACCAGCCTTATTTTTTGACTTAAGCCTCCACCAGCCTTTACCTCTGACCAAAGCCTCCAAAACTCTGAACCTCTAAAAAAAAAGCCTCCACCAGCCTTAATCTCTCACCAAAGCCTCTGACAGCCTTAATCTCTGACCAGAGCCTCCACCAGCCTATACCTTGGACCAAAGCCTCCACCAGCCTTCAACTCCAACTTAAGCCTTCACCAGCCTCAACCTTTAACCAAAGCCTCAACAAGCCTTAACTCCAGACAAAAGCCCTTCATCAGCTTTCACCTCTAACCACAAGAACCCACCAGCCCTTACCACTAACCCAACCCTTTGTCAGCCTAAACCTTTCAACCACAGCCTCCACCAGCCTTGGCCTCTAGCCAAAGCCTCCACCAGCCTTAGCCTCTAACTAAAGCCTCCACCAGCCTTAACACTCGTCCATTGCTTCCACCAGCCTTAACACCCATCCAAAGCCTTTACCAGCTTAAACCTCAGACCAAAGCCTCCACCCGCCTTCACCTCAGACCAAAGCCTCCACCAGCCTAAACCTCTCAACAAATCCCCACCAGCCTTATCCTCTAACCTATGCCTCCACCAGCCTCAACCTCTCACCAAAGCCTCCACCAGCCTCAACCTCTCACCAAATCCTCCAAAGCCCTGAACCTCTAAAAAAAAAAAAGCCTCTACCAGCCCAAACCTCTAACCAAAGCCTTTGTCAGCCTAAACCTTTCAACCACAGCCCCCACCAGCCTTATTCTTAAACCTCCACCTCAAACCAAGTCCTCTGTAAGTTTTATCTCCACTGAGACTTAATTAGCATTTATCTCAACTCAAATCCTCCAAAAGCCATAACCTTTGCCCAAAGCCTCCACCAGCCTCAACCTGTAACCAAAGCCTCCACCAGCCCTCACCTTCTGACCAAAGCCTCCACCAGCCTAAGCTCTTAACCAAAGTCTACACCAGCCTTCACCTCAAACCAAAGCCTCCACTAGTCTCAACCTCTAATCAAAACCTCCACCAGCCTTCACCACCAACCAAAGCCTCCACCAGCCTTCACCACCAACCAAAGCCTCCACCAGCCTTAAGCTCTGACCAAAGCCTCCATCAGCCCTCACCTCCAGCCAAAGCCTCCACCAGCCTTCACCACCAACCAAAGCCTCCACCAGCCTTAAGCTCTGACCAAAGCCTCCATCAGCTGTAGCCTCTCACCAATGCCTCCACTAGCCTTAGCCTCCAACCAAAGCCTTCACCAGCTGTAGCCTCTCACCAATGCCTCCACTAGCCTTAGCCTCCAACCAAAGCCTTCACCAGCCTCAACCTCCGCTCAAAGCTCCACCAAACTAGGTTTAGCACTGAGTGGTCTATAGAACAAGTCATGTTGTTTACTTAACACACATTAACCTCAGCAAATTCAGCAAGAACTCAAGACAGAAGAAAATAGGGGTTCAAGAGACAATGGAGTCAAGAGATTAAGAAAGAAGAGGCTGAAACAAGAAGAGAATCCATCACTGGCTCGCAAACAAGCTAGCACTGACAAGTAGAGGAGGTTATGACAGAACAGTACGAAGCTCAACAGGCTTAAAGATGCACAATGGATCTTAACCTAATACTACTTCTTATATCCTGATGAAATGTGGTTTGTATTCAACAAGTCTTGGACCTACCAAGGTAAGTGGCAACTTTAGTCCATCAATAACAAAACTGCGTATTCTTTATGTATTATTTAATGTCCCCAATAATGAACAGTTGGACATTATATCGATAACGATGTCAAAATACTTTGTTTACAGCTAGGTGAGAATCCATATCTGTAAAAAATCCATTAAATGTGCTGCTTTCACTCATAATCACCAAACTTTGATTTAGTCTCTTTCAGTAGCTGCTGCCAGGAGCTTTTCTTCCCTTTCTTTACCCCAGACATCAGTGTGGATCATTGATATTTAATTCCTCATGTGCTGCAGAGGAAACAATTGCTGCAGAACATCATTATCAGCCAGCTGAAGGTTTTTCTTTCACTCTACAGGTCTCAGGTTAGACATAAATAACCCTCAGAGAAATCCTGATCAATTAAATCCCCATCACATGGCATCACACCACCCGATAATCAATTAAAGACTCAGATTCATTATCAAGCCTGTGAAGTTCGATGAAAGTGTTTTTAATGAGGGCGGTGTTCATTTATTCTGCTTCATTAAACATGTTTCTGTTGACCGACCTCAGTCTGTGTGAGGTTACGCTCTAATTAGTCTGATGAGCTCTCATTTTCAGTTTACGCCGCCTGGCTCCATGTATGGGAGCATTTGTTTGTTAACTTGATATAAGAGTCGTCTGAGTCAATGGGACGGATTCAGACGTCTACAAAGTAATAACCTGACCCCGGAGCTGTGGAATCAATTCAAGCTGCTAGAATTGATTTTATTTGTTTGAAAACAAAGAGATCAACCACACACACACATATACAGAGAAAGAGAGAAAATAATCACCTGAACCTGTAGCTCTGTAATTGTTTCTTGTTTCACTCCATCGTTCATTCGCCCCTCCATGGCTGAAGTTTTATTTCCTCCCTTCGTGTGATTCTTTCCTGCTAAAGGTGATCCCAGCTCAGGTTATTTCCACCTGCGTCTTATTAGACCCACCCTACACATGTATCCAATCTTCTCTTGTTTCAGTGCCAGTTTGGCTCGTGTTTTCAGCCTTCTCCTTGTTGTCTTCCTGTTTCTGAAGATTTAATGGAACTTGTGGAGTTTCATCAATACCTGCTTTCTTTTGGATTTAATCATCAACCCCAAGGCTTTGCTGTTTTTGTTGTTGTTGCTTTTTTTGTGATAAACTTTGATTTGTACCAGCCCTTCTATCATTAGTCTTCTTTTGGTCCTTTTACCAGAGTCTCTTTCTCTTAGTTTGCACCAAACCAGACAGAAACCACATCTCACACCTCCTCCATCTTTCTCTGGCTGCCTCTGAGTTTATGTGGTGGTTTTAAGATTTCTCCTTATCAGCTGTCACTTTGCCCCGAGGTCCTCAAATTCTGCTGCTTTTATTGTTGTTCCTTAAATCCAAATGAAGACAAACAAAGAAAGAGAGAAGTTTTCTGTGTGGGGGCACAGAGTCTTTAAGGACATTATTAGCCTGCACAAAGACTATGAGGACATTCATATATCCTTTCTAACATCCTTATATTCTCTATATCAACAGATCAGGAGAGAGATCTCGAGGTTGTTTGAATTAATGTATAGGTAAAAATGTATTTTACCAGAGGTGTTCAACAGGGGGTCTGCAGCCCCTAGAGGGTCTGTGGAGGTTCTGCAGGGGGTCTCTGACATTTTTGGTTAATATTACATTTATTTTTTATTTTCAAATAATTGATAACAAGTTTGTTCATGCATGGCAGTGGCACCAATGATCCATCCATTTTGATTACACATTTATGTACGAAGTAAAATGCCAATCTGAATAGCTGTTATGTTTGATTGTCATACATTTTACAAACATTGTCATCAGTTGACAAGGTATGGTTATAAATGATAATGGCAAGGCTAGCCTCTCACTGTACTTTGCAAATGACCCTGGGTATTATTTAAATAACTCTGTTTTGAAAACAAAATAACAAATAACTTTTGTACATAGTAAACACACTGCCTGGCCAAAAAATGTCACCACTTGGATTTAACTAAGCAAAAAGGTACAAGCCTCCAGTTGGATAAATACTGCATGGGTGATTTTCTTTTAGCTGGAAACAAGTTATTTAACCCCAGCTGATGTAATGAATAACTTCTCATTTCTTAAACAACAATAGAGAAAGACACATCTTGTGGTCATGGACAAGATGTTGGTATGTTTAAGAAGGGTCAAATCATTGGCATCAAGCAGAGAAAATCTAAGGAGATTGAAGAAACTACTAAAATTGGGTTAAGAACTGTCCAAAGGATCATTAAAAACTGAAGGGATGGTGAGGAACCATCGTCTTGGGCACATCAGGGTAAGAAGAGAGGTGGATGACGTGAAGCACCCATCATGCCTAGTGCCTACTGTACAATCCTGTGGGGGCAGTGCCATGATCTGGGGTTGCTGCAGTTGCTCGGGTCTAGATTCAGCAACATTTTGTTCCCAAAGAATGAGGTCAGCTGACTACCTGAATATACTGAATGACCAAGATGTCAACACCAGGATTCATCAGGCTCAATTTATGAAAGAGTGGTTCAGGGAGCATGAAACATTTTTTTCAGCTTATCAAAACAATGCCACAGCGAATGTGTGCTGTAATCAAATCTAAAGGTGGTCCAACCAAATATAAGCGTGTGTGACCATTTTTGGGTGGCATCTTTTTTTTGGCCAGGCAGTGTAGTCAGGGGCTGCCCTGCATTATACTTATGTAGAGAGGACACTCCCAGGTAACAACAGGTGAGAAGGAAGTGAAGTACCTGAGTAAAGAGAAAAAGTGAGACCAGAATACACCAAGAAAAATTAGAGAAACAATTATGTATCTTAATTATCCCAAAAATAGTGACTTTTTACAGATTTTTTTTTTATGCAGTCACTATTTTTTTGGCTTTTGTGCCTTTATTGGATAGGAGAGAGGATTGTAGATAGAGTTGGAAAGGGGGAGAGAGTGGGGAGTGGCATGAGGGAAATAGGCCGCAAGCTGGATTCGAACCAGGGCAAACCCGCTGCGCCCTGACTTTTTCCAATTTTTAATTCTTAAATTGTAGAAAAGTGATCAAATAATTGGTCCCATTCACTTTATTTAACCAGAAGTACTATTATTAATTATTAAAATTTCCCTTTTGGGATCAATTAAGTATTTCCCCTTTATTTTTCATTTCATTTTCAAGTACAATATTATGCAATTTTGCGTAACAGGGTGGGGCATGTCCAAATTCCAGGGGCAAATTGTGGTCTAAGTTACATTTTTCATTATAATTTCACTAAAATGAATAATGCTCTAAATTATAAGAACATTGACATTTTCTGTTAAGGTCACCAACTAAACGAAAATCTATCTTGTAACTTCTCACTAAACTACATTTGGATAGAAAGATTTGTTGTCTTTTCTCAGTTATTTCAAATAAGAAATCCCAATACTTGAATTTAACGGTGCCATTAAACTTTGGGGTGTCAACTCATAATCTCATCAAGGACACCAAACTGGGTGGAGGTAGGTGTGGGTGTTTTGGCCTTCAGGTACAGTTCATTGATTTTAAAAAAAAAAAAATTACTAAACTTTGGACAAGAGAGCTGCATAGTTCTTGATGCTTTTCACAGCCACAAACAAGTTTCAGCACCCCCACCACCACCACCAACAGCCCTGAATTGATTAACTTTTTATCAGTGTTGTCGCAGAGCTGGAACATGATACTATCTGAGGCTGGAACACAAAAAGCAACACACATAAAGAATGATGTTTTATGTCCCTCTCTCCCTGTGTCTGCTGTCTCCTTTAAACACTCCGCGCTGATTTATTGCTCTCCTCCACGTGCCGCACGTTCTTTAATGGCAAACTTTAACATAACAATAACCAGCTGAGGGACTGTGGTGACAGCCAGGAGGAGGAGGGGAGAAAAATGAGGACAAACAACAGTTTAAGTCTGTGAGGCTGATCCAATTTGGATGCAAATTCACCGAGAGGTTTTCTGCTCGGTCCTCCATTTATTCCGCTTTATGCAAATTTTACAATTAGACTGCTTATCCCGACAGGAAGTGCAGTTCTGAAACAACAGCAGATAATGGATCCTATCAGAGCAAGGTCTCCGAGGGGACAGGGGGAATTTAGATGAAGCTACCTCCATCCTCAGAGATGATGAGGTTTGTAAATCAATCTGAGGAGGCGTGTGTGTCCTGATAGAGACAAAACCATGAATACAAAGTCCTTCAAAATCTGTCTCAGAGTTTGTTCGCTGGTAAATCGAGACCTGCAAGAACATTCATGAGATAACCCTCATGGGAACATTCAGCTGTCACAACATGACTTCAGGCATGAAAAGTTTGATGTGAATTATAATGAGCCAGTTTTGCAGATGCATTGTTTTTCCTGATTCCTCTCACTCCTATCCAGCCTGATCCAGATAAAACTTTCAAAACTAGATATTCATCACTGAAATACGGGCTACTAGGTTGCCTGTGTCACCACACATTCATCAGTGATTTTGTGGAGAGGTGTGCCCCCCTGCTGAAGGCCTCACAGAAAGACCATAAGTCACTGATGTTTCACTCTTATAGCCTACATGTCCACGTGGAGATCTCTTACTGTGAAGTGTCAGCCTCAGATATTAAGAAGTGAAGCCATGGAGCTGATGCAATCACTCAATAACGGCAGATTCTCAAGTTGACACTCTCAGGTTGACACTTGAAGAAGGTCCCGGAAGCTCCAAGAAAAAAAAAAAAAGGATTGTTTTTCAATCAGAGCATTCAGGGACTCTTAGAAACTTATTAAACCCCTTACATCCCATCTAACTCTATGTACCAAACTATGCTTTGAAGCAGGGGTGTCCAAACTTTTTCCCTAGAGGGCCGTATTGGAAACTGTGAAAATGACCTACGGCCGGCAACTCTTATGGACATGTTAATTGAAATTGAAAGTTACAAATGAGCTCTCCATTGGAAAATTATTTCTTTTTAGTGGTTTCTGAAAAACAAACAAATGAAAACAAATGGTTAAGTAAAAAATGCTTGTGCTATTATTGCAGACATTTGAGATAAAACCAAACCTGGGAAAAATGTTTAAAAAATTGTCAGGATCAGGATCTGGACTTAATCACGTTTGTTTAAACAAAAATTATAAAAACATTTTAAACCCCAAATATCTCTGATCCTGCATTCTGAACCATTTCATGCTTCAACTTTTGTCTTTTTTTTAACCCTGTCATATCTTTGATTCAGCTTTTTGGTCCTCTCATGTGTTTTCTTTGTTAAAAAAAAAATTAAACAACTCATGAAACACATTTTGCATCATGCCAAATGCAATTAAATGTCAGCTGTAAAAGTTGTTGAGTTTTTGCAGATTGTACAGAGCTTTAGCTTTATAAAGCTGCCTATGCACAGTTCAAATCTTTGTGAGGTGTTAACAGATACAATAAGTTTTTATTTCAAGCACTTGACAGAAACTTTAAATGTAAACAATTAGAACATGACTAATTTAAGAGACAAAACTAACACATGGTAAGGTGAGAGCTGGGGGCCGCATGAAACTAGACGGTGGGCCACAATCGGCCCCCATGCCTTAGTTTGGAAATCCCTGTTTTAAAGCTTTTAAGTGAAGAACCAAGAGGTCAAAATTCATTAGTGACATCTCATTTGAAAGCTTCTGGTTTCAAAAAATGTCATGTTTTCATATGTGGCTACAGTCCAAATCAGAGTAAATGCTGCTAAAAAACTTTCAGCCACTTCAACTGTGTATGACCATTTTTGAAAATCATTACCTTAAAGATGCCTCATACCAGACATAAGACATCCACCACATCACTTCTACACTTTGTCATCTACATCTAGGTGAAATTTGAACTTTTGAGGTAAAACCTTGAAAGAGTTAGAGAGTTTTTAGTCTCAGGTGACCAAACTCACTGTCGTAGCTCTTGTCCAGAGACTCTGTGCAAACAAAACCAGCTTTGTCAGTGCTCACTGTCCTCTTTTTGGCCAATTTTGCTCTCTTCATGTAAAGGTTTGCCAAAAATCATGAAATCGAGGTCCCAGTCACAGATTATACCTCCCCTCTTACGCGCATGAGGACACATGGCAATGAATAGGTCTCGTCAAAGATCTGAAAGGCTACAGCTGCCTTTGTGTGAAAAGTAAGGTGATAGGCCACTGTAGGAGCAACTGACAGGCATAGTAGCATATTAACAAACAACCCTCTGATAGAGCTATTACTCAAAACCACTGTGCGCTGTTGGCCAGTCAAGCAGGGAGTGCCTGTTGTCTATCACAAGCTGTCCTGGAATGAAATCTCCACTGGAAACTATGGGGTCACTTTTTTTTTGCAGCTAGAACTACAGTACAAGGGAAAAACTCACCTAGCTTTGCCAGATTCATATTGAGGAAATGCTAAAAGACTCTGAACCTGCTTTTTATTTATGACTTGACACCACAGACAGACAAACAACGGACTTACTACAGGAGAAATTTCACCACTGAAAAAAATTATGAAACAACACTTTTGATATGTTTGAGCTCTGGATTCCTCTGGTGGAAAAAAGAGTGAATATTCAGAGTACGGCCTATGGATGTGACATATTGACCTCAAACAGGTAGGATGTCCCAGTTGTTCTGCAATATTTTGGTTCCCTTACTGTAATTTTATTGCTTATTTCTTTCTTATTGAACTAATTACACACTTTTTAGTACTTTGTTCTATTTGCACATTTATTCAGTATTTTATTCTACTTTGCTTTTCCATTTTTAATATATCTTATCTTGTCTTATTGCTCATTCTGTTTTATTTAATCTTCAATTTCTTATTGCATTCCTCATTGTCCCTGATTATTCCTTTCTACTCTTGTACTATAATGAGCATCTGGCAACACTGTATTTCCCCAACAGGAACAATAAAGTATGTCTGATTCTGATTCTGATAGTTGTGAATCCTATTGGAGTGTATCTTTCAACAACTGCGTTTTGTTGGTCAAAAAAACTGCAAAAGAAACTTAGCGACTGAAATGTGAAGAATCCAAGCTTTCTAATTTTGCAAATTGAGGCATTGACGTTTGGAGAAAATACAAAGACAATTGCAACACATGGCCATTGCAACAACAGCAGAGGGCAGTAAGACGACAATGAAGATCATCCAGCAAAAATAACAAAGAAGAATCTGTGACAGCACAGTTAGCCTGGTAGCATGGAGAATAGTCAGTCTGTGCTAGTTTTGGCTGTGATTTATTACTTTCGCTTTAACTACCCCCCAGGCAGGGCTGTTTCAAGAGGTAGATTAATTACTCGTACCTTAAGTCCAAAAGCACATGGTTCCTCAAAAAAAGTTGATTTAGTTGGAAAGCTGAAACAGACTCTTTCAGAAGACCTGCTCTTCACAAGCACAATAAACATGTTTACAACCTGGTCCAAATAACAGCACTAACACTAACTTGACAGACAAGTACAGGAGGAGGCTTGAAGCTTCTTTGTCTCTTTCAGCATCAACCAGAAGCCTGTCTGCATCAACATTTTTCAATGAGGCAATATCCATTCATAGGGTTAAAGATGAAAAGATAAGGAGCCTAATCCTTTAAGATCCGACCTCATCTCTTGGGGATTTGTTCATTTTATTCTTATTAAATTACAATAAGTGTGGTATCCAGCTGAGCTCTAAAGCTGCACCTTCCTGATATCAGTCTGTCCCGGGCTGTCGTCTCTGAGGAGTAAACTGTGATAAGTTATCAGAGCTCCATAAGTCCTGCAGACAGCGCTGTCACATTTGATGGATCTTTTCTCTCTGCTGTGTCTTCCAGCTACATAATATCCCTGATAACTGGACTGTCCCTCACTTTCACTTCACCCCTATCAGTTTGGCTCTCATGGCACTGAGTAACATTTCAGTGCAGCTAACAGGCCTGTGTGAGAGAAACTGTCACCGGCTCGTTTTTAATTTCATCTTCTGATTTATGACGAGTGGACAAAAAAAAGAAAACAAAGGGACAAAAGACACCGAGGTAACAAACATATCACCACGTGTACATGTATTATTAATCCACAGAGCCAATGGAAACATCATTGGCACTGGTGGACTCCTGAAAACATAGATTGTCTTAAGTGCATTTGTTTAGATGCTAAACCCACAAACTCCACCAACAAACACAGTCCTTTAATTTTTCTGAATTAAACTTTGCAGTTGTTGCTCTGCTGAGTTAGTTTTTTGTGAATGAGTCTTAAAGGGAAATTGCGTGCCATCCAAACAACCTATCTAGAAACCAACAGAAATAACATAGCTGAGTGTAAATCCTGTTCCTTCCTCCTGTTTCAATCAATTAATTGTAAAAACAGTAAAGAAACAGCCATTTCTGCTTACATAGGTAAAATCTTAAAGAGGGGGTATATGTTCCTATTTTAGCCTGTATACACTGTCTTTCTTGTATCATCCTTCCATGATTAAAGCCAAAAGATTATATTTTACTTTATCATACTCTAATTTTCTCTCACTTGTGTTGTAGAAAACTCTTGTTTTGGCCTCTGTCTGCTTTGTTTTAGCTGCTGTCTCTTTAAAGCTCCTGCTGCACAAACCCCCTTTACTTTGATTGGCCAGCTTTTTCAGGCCTGTCAGAGGCAGGGATGTGATGAGACCTTGGTGTTTGAGGCCCAATCTTCCAGCATGTCATTCACCAGTAAGAGGATACTTATGGGAAGGCCTCATTATTTCAGCAAGTCTCATGAAGACCTTGTGGAGAGTTGGTGCTATTTTTAGAATGGAGGGTTTTTAGCAATTTTCAGTCAGATTCAGAGATTTTTTGAAACATATGAGCATGGAGAGGTTTGACAACTTGCACACATTTAGTCTGAACATCTAGTACTGTTACATTATGTTTATATGGGAAAGCAGAATACCCCCTCTTTAAAGTGAAAGTTGACTTGACTCAAGGGGGTTAATGTTGCACCGTTTCAACCCTAGTTAGCGCCAACATTTTTCCTCCTCAGTATTTAGGTCTCAGTTTTTGTTCATTGGGAGCTGCTCTTGAGTTAGACTGTCCCATTTCTCCTGGTCTTATCTTGAGTATTGAGCTGAAGTTAACATTCAAAAGTTTGGTGGAGTAAAAGAATTGAATCTTAAAACTGTGACAAAGTATTTTTTTTCCCTCACCACTATGCCTCTGTTTGAGTTTCCCCTCCAGTACACCAGTTGATAAAGTATCAGTGGGGCTCTGAAAACAGACTGCTGTTATAGATTTAACCATTCATCAAACGATCATTAATCACACTGACTCTTTTACATTTAACAGCAGCTGGTCTGAGAGCGGCTCTGCTCAGAGGGCATAATGGATTACCACTGTGTGTGAAAACATGGCCTCATTACAACACACCACATATGATCCTGCTCTACTTTGATATGCATGACAGATATGGATCATTAGGAGAAAATCCAATTACACAGCCACAACAATACAGTACAAATCACAGCAGAATCCCCTAATATTCACTCATATTTGACCATTAACAATCTTACACTGACTTTTTTTAAAAGTTCTGTTTATGGTTTTATCTCCACTGGTGTTTGTTTTTATCTGTCACCAGAACCAGACCAAGAAAGTGCACAGAAAGACTTTCTCTTATTGCTGTAAATACAGGCAAAAACAAACAGAACATTAGATATTCGTACTGAGGAAGTCACAGTGTGTATCACAATACAACCAGGATAACAAGACCTAAATGGATTTGCACACCAACAAAACAAAGAGTGGACCAGAAACTCCTGCTTCAACAGTGTTCATTTGATTTTTGGCTTTGGAGACAGTAAATTAACACTTAATTATAGTTTAAAGAGCTTAGGGAGCCTTCTTGTGGTAATATTGGAAAACGAGAGTAACAACCCTGAGCTCTGGTTCATCAGTCTGTGAAGGATTATGTTGCTGCCATCACATCCTCAATCAGTTTTCAGCATTTGATGCCTTTTCAATAAAGTAAGGTGATTTTCTTGTAAAGCAACATTCAAACAAAAAGCAACTCAAAGTTTTTTTCAGAGTTACAAACACTTGCATCAGAGAAACAGGGACTGTCATAAAACCAAAAATAACCATAAAAAAAGAATATCAGTCATAAAGCCAAAAATAAATAAATGTGGAACCCCATTTCAACATTAAGCACTTTCTTGCAGCAAATGCTCACTGTTGAAATGCTAAGCCACAACCCTAACCTTAACATCTCCATTGCTTGATTGGAGCACAGCTGAACTCAGTGACCTGCACCAACCCTGTGATGCTCAGTATTTAGCAACTGTCAATAGTACGTTGTCTTTGTCAGTCCAAATGTGTTCTTGCTAATCATCTATTTACTTTTTTAAGAACTTTTTCATGTACTGGAAGTGCTTTTAGTTTTTCCAAAACAAAGGACATTTGATACTAAAACAGAAAATACACAAACCTGGCCGTAATGTGGTAAGAAAGCAAAAATCCAGCAGTCAAGAAAACAACCCATTCAGTAAAATGCTAACATATAAAGCGTTACTCATATCTTGAGCGAGGTATCATGTGTTCATTTCACATTCTGAGTTTTTCATTATGTCTTGGGTGCATCGTCACACCCCTACCTTAAGTGCTCCATTGGTGGAGAGCCAATAGAAGTGTTGGGAGATTTATGTTCCACCTGACCCCAGTCTCCCCTACTGGTTCTCCTCATCTCTGCCATAACTTCACTACATTTTTTTCTTATAGGAATATAAGCAGTGGATGAATAACAATGAAAAAGAAGAGGAAGAATGCAAAACCACACATTATATCACACTCCCTCTCTTCCCTCTCTGTTAAACCTTCTAGCTCCTGTTCTCGCCGCTAATAAGAGGACTGCATATGATTTGCTCAACAACAATGGAGATTGGATGTTTCAAATGGGAACATTTATGAACTTAAAGTTCTTTAGGAATATTATATGGAACTGAAACCATGTTCACTTCACCAGGTTGAGAGCTCTGTACAGATTTCTAGCTCTGATCTGACTTTTTCTCTGCTTGCAAATAGTGAAACAAAGAAATCTTCTAAATCTAACTAATGATTGTCTCTTGCCTGTGTTGAAGTTGTCACACTCTCTCTCCCCCCTCCCTGCCAGCTCTCTGTTAGACGCTGCTGTCTCACACAGTGTGCTCTCTCTCACACACTCTATCACACACACACACGGAGTGCACACACACACAGATACACACAGTCTACACACACTGTCTACATGCTGAAGCGCACATGTTGTTCCGCATGTTGAGGACGGAGCATCGTGTCACCTCCAGTCGGAGCTCCTGTCCTCTTCAGCGGGAGTAGGACGACTGTCTACGCCGCTTCAGGAGCATCAGACGCCGGGTAACTGTCCTGAAAACCTCCGCTACCATGGATCTCTCCTTCATGGCCGCGCAGGTAAAACCCCCCTCACGTTTTTTTCTGCTTTTTATCTACAAAAATGATCAAATGAGATTCATATGCAGGAAACATGATGAAAACACGGACAGAGGAAAAAATGACGTTAATAATTAGTTTAATTTCTAACGAGACATTCACCAAAGCTGAGAGCTGTCCTGCAAGTTTGCTCTCAAACTTAATTCAGAGTTTAACCAAAGGGCTGTTGTTGACTCAGAGAATGAAAACATGACGTCTTTCTTTAAAAAAAAAAAAATGCTTCTGTTGTTACACAATGCGTACACAGGAATTTTAGCTCTTTCTGTATTCATAAATAGGCTGCAATGCATTTAGGTAAAGTAGGAGTAAGTATGTAGCAGCATTTCCAAATGTTAACTATGAGTTATTACTTGTTTTTGTCATATGAGACCACCAGCTGTGATCTTTATTCAATGTATTGCTCTTGTTTTTTTTTTATCAGTTTGACAAAATTCAGTTGTATTTGGCTTTAATACCAGGAAGGCACAATTGAGCAGGCAATATTTTAGTCATTTATCCCCCTGCAGAGATCTTATTTAAACAGAACTGGTTGCAGAACAAATGTAATTTCTAAAGCTGCATCAAGATGTTCCTGAAATTCAGGATTAAATTGATTATTTACCTCCCACTAGATGTCTTTTATCTTACTACCAAATTCAACTCTTTAAAGAAAAACAAACATTTCTTCAATGATTAGAAGAAAATGTATTTACATTTGTGTCAAATAATACAGGAATACACTTATTTCAACCTTACAAATACATACAATAACATACAACTCCAGCCAAGACAAACATTTTTCAACTAAGTTCAAGATGAAATTTTTGTATTTATGTTTGTTTTAAATGAATGCTTAATCTCTTATTGTTGAACATTTTATCAGGGAAGATATTTTAAATTATATATGACTTTGCATCCAGAAATGCTTCATTTTGAAATACAGTTTAAATTGATTTAGAAATTTCCAATGAATGTGTTAAAAGTAAAATAAGATTTATATTCTCAATGCATGCAAGTCCAGTTTTCTCTTTCTAATGTGACCTTAAACCAATATTGAACAAACTAATAGTTTTTGTAACTGTCCTTTAGTTTTTTGTTTGGTTTGTTTATTTTTATTCCTCAAACAATAAGGTCATTGTTCGTAGAGCCTGAGCCATATGGGATCTTTGGGGCCGATGCCAATACCGATACTGGGGGGCAAAAGAAAGCTGATAGCCAACATACCGACTGATATATGAAATAAGAACATTGGTATACACTGAATATATGTTGTGTATGACACAAATTATCATATTACCCAAATATGAATCAAGACAAAAAAACTATAATATTAAAACAAGGAACTTTAATTATGAAACTGTCAACATTAATGTTTTTGTTGGTAGTTTCAGCATGATACATGTGGATACATTTACAGACTTAATGTTCTTTAGGAATATCATGTGGACCTAAAACCATGTTCACTTTACCAGTCAGAGAGCTCAGTTCAGATTTCTTGCTCTGACGTGGCTTTTGCACGACATCACGTTACTTTTAAACAGGGCATAAACAAGTGTTTGGCTGTTTCATTGAACCAGTCCTTATCAGATACCATGATATTTAGAGAGTATAATAACGTTGTGGACACTACAAGGAGAAAATTTAGCAAATAATGCTCTGTGTAATTTGGATAGATCAGGGGAAAATTACTAGCTTAAATTACTTAATTAAGTAAAAGAAGAATGTAATAAGGATGCAACAATCTTGGTATTTAACCAGTATCCAATATGTCCGATATTTTACAACTCATGTAGCCGATAACCAATACTGTTGACGATGTTTTTTTTGCCACAGCAAACTGCAGAGATCTTTAACTTTCCTATGTGTTGAAAGTAGCATACAGTAATATAGTACATACTCCTAAAAATGTGTTACATATTATTAATTTTCTCTGCAAAATAATAAAATACTTGAGTACTTAGTGCTCTCTTTGAGTCAGTCAAAACAATACCCATGATCAGGGATGATTTAGTGAGGCATTTAATCAATTTATATCAGCCAATGATACTGTTGAATATCTGTCAATAACTTATACTTCATTTTTAAGCCAATATCAGCCAATACTGATATGCACCGACACAGCTCTGGAAAAATTAAGAAACCACTGCAATTTTTTCAGTGTCTCTGATTCTGCTATTTAAAGTTATTTGTTTTGAATAAAATGAACATTTTTTGTTTTATTATATAAACTACTGACAACATTACTCCCAAATTCCAAGAATTGTCATTTAGAGCATTTATTTGCAGAAAATGAAAAAGGAAAAATGGTCAATATACCGAAAAAAGCCCACTGTTTCCAGACTTAAAGTAATGCAAAAAATAAGTTCATATTTACTTTTAAACAACACATTACTTATGTTTTAACTTTGGAAGTATTCAGAAATCAATATTTGTTAGAATAACCCTGATTTGCAACATCTCTCATGCGTCTTGGCTTGTTCTCCACCAGTCTTCTTTCACAGAGGAGAGTGATGACCACAGCATTGGTTTTAATACATTTCCTCATTAAATAAGATTTGTTTCAGGTGATCACCTCATCAGTCTTAGGTAGAAACAGGTGTGTTTATGTTGGTATTCAACAGACACTGCAATGGGATGACTGTCATATATGTAGAGAGGCTGATTTCTGAAAAATTTGCAGTGGTCTCTTAATTTTTTCCAGAGCTGTCTATCGTGCATCCACAGAGTAAAACAACATCTTATTGGATGTTAGCTTTAAGGAACAGATAAGTGACTCTATGCAGTATCAACTCCAAGAATCTTGAGAATTTGTTGGCAGGAGTTTCAAGACCTGGTCCCATTTTCCCACCAGTAACAGGTTCCTGTGTGAACTGGTAACAGACATGCACCACTGGAGTAAACCTGGTTTAAAGGTTGTTGGGCATTATCAGCGTCAGTTCTTTTGGTTAACTTCGTATGTGGATGTTTAAAAGTTGTTCTCAATACTTTTAATTCTGACAAAATGCAGTTTTCTCTGATGTCATCATTTTCACATTACCTGACGTCACTGCAGGAGTAATGCACAGGTGAAGTGAGGAGTAGCCAGTGTGTCAGTCCTGGATAACTTGGCTCTGTGACTCTGCGGCTTATGTTTGCCAAATTGGTGCCACGATGAGCCAGTTTTTCCTAAGCCAGTTCATCTGGAGCTTGATTAAGTGCGACCCCTTCTGCCCTGGTTAACTTCAGTTTCATAAAGGTCTTAATGCGCAGGTCGAGCCAGTTGATCTATGAGTGAGGGAGAGGAACTTCTGCTGTTTTTCCTCCATTTTTTAAAGAGGGTGTATTGTTCTTTTCTCAGTCTTGATACTATTCTTCTGGTACCCTCACAGTGGGTTTTATGATTGACAGCCAAAAAGAAAATCCCTATTTTCCTCACACTGGTGCTTCTGCCCATATTAATATGTAGCAGTTTGAAAATCTGCATGTTCAGTATGAGCAAGTTCAGACAGTGGTTTCTCTTTCAAAAGGTCTGCATCTCATCAGGGTCTCATGTGAAGGTGAACAAATTCTGGTTGGAAAAGATTGTATCCATATCCTGCAGAGTGAATATTGTCAGTGATATGCAGAATAGTCAGGAGAAAGACTGGATTCACAACATGAATGGAGCTTGTAGTGTGTGTGCGGTTGGTTGAGTGAAAAATCCACAGCACCAGCTCTGATCAAACCAGCTCCCTCAAGTCACGACTCCCTGACGCTGCTGCTGCTCTCTTGTGATTTACATTCAGTGCATGGCTCAGAGTTTGCTGTAATTTGAAACAATTACACTTAAATTAATTTAAAAGAATAAGCATCATGTAAGCAGAATATCAGCTGAAACAGAGGAATTAGATCTTCATTAGGAAATTTCAAGGTTAAAGAGATGCACAGTTAATGAAGCAGCTCCAGCAGTTTTTCTTCCTACAAACTTTTCATCATCGTGGGGGTTGATGGGAACTCTGTGGCTCATCCTCTCTCTTGAAAACTGCAAAGGTGACATGCAGGCTGCACCTTAATGAGTGCTGTGGAATAAGTTCACTACATACTGGTTTATAAACTGTATTCGTCAGCAGTAACCCCAGACTTTTTCTGACACTGAGGATAACAGCCAGGGTTTTCAGTTTTTGTCTCCTTGGATTAAGTTTTACATGTGATATGCACACTAGCTGTTACTGTGCTGCATACTAGGCCATACTTTCTCAACATTTAAAGAGGGGGTATTCAGCTGTCTCATAATCAAACATGGGTATAGTAATAATGCTTAACGTTCAGTCTTAATGTGCAGATCTGTCATTAAACTGATCAAAACACTTAGTCTGGGTCTAATTTTTGGCTTTATGAAGTGATGAGGTCTTTTTTTAAGGGTGGGCTTCAAGTACCAAAGCCCGCCCATAGCCCCGCCCTAATCAACTGTCCAATCAGAGGGAAGAGGGTTTGTGTAGCTGAGAGCCTTAACCCTTTAACCACCCCACCATGAATAAAGGAAATGGAACAATTTTTTGGCACTTTTTATTGCAATGAGTTAGTAATTATCACAATTTTTTTCTTTTTTTTTTCTTTTTTTTTAACGAACATTTTAGTTTTTTATGTATTGACAACTACCTAATGACTGAAGTGTCACTTATGGCCCTTTTCCACTGACCCGTCTTTGCCCGACCCAAGTCACCTCTACTCGGTTTGTGCTGCGTTTCCACAGGCACGGTACTACGTGTCAGACGCCAGTTTTTAGTACCTACTCTACCCTGGCAAAAGCCAGCATCTGTGATGGTATGGGGGTGTGTTAGTACCCATGGCATCATGAGTAACCCTCACATCTGTGAAAGCAGCACGAATGCTGAAAGGTTTCAGTCTCCCCTACAGGGCATGGGTGCCTCTCTCTCTCTCTCTCTTTCTCCCTCTGGCTCGTTTGCTGCACCTGCAGCGCCTGCTCCTGCACACCTGTTGCTCATCAGCCTTATCAGCACTCTCTTTTAAACTCTGTGGAGACAGGAGTCAGCCAAGTCTTGTGAAAAAAAATTTGCAACTTTCTAGTGAGTCTGAGGCCTCATCCACACAAAGTCAAAACGCTTAACAGTTTCCAAAACGATCGTCATAAAGATGAAGGCGTCTCAGAAAATGTGTGCGTCTATATGAATGCACTCGATACGCATGAAGACGCTGTAAAACACTTGCCAGACCTTTAGGGGCGCTGTAACAATATGAGGGAAACAAGCGGAAACAGAAGAAAAAACAGTGGGCATGAACACTTTTGGCAAAAGTTGTGTCGTACTGTGTCCTCTATGATTGTTTGTTCAACTCTGTGGTGGTTGAGAAGAAGGAGATTTTGCTGCAAAGGGATAGCAGGGTGACCAGCTTCATCAACACATACGCTACATAGTGCGGCGCCATTGTTGTTATTGTTGCCATAGTGCCGCTTGTGGTGCATGCGTATTAATGACGATGTGAAAATATGACGTCAGCGTATCTGAAAAGTTGCGGAGAGCCAGAATACACGGAATCGCGTACACGGGGTTTCTAAATCTTCCCACTTTGGAACCTGGTTTCGGAAATGATCGTTTACAGACCCACAAAACGCCGTCTTCTTATGGATGATAAGCAGATTCGGCAAAAATATTATGCGTTTTGACCTTGTTTTGTCTTCGTGTGGATGGGGCCTTAGAGTATCTTTCTTATGAATCGGTGCCTTTGTGTTTCCTTTTATCTCCAGTGCCTCCTTGAGCCTCCTGTCTCTCTGCCATGCTGCCACTATCTGGATTCACTCTCAACACGAACTCTGGACTCATTACCTTCATATCATCATCACATTAAAATTCCTTAAACTGCCTCCCCTACAAGCACCTTGCTTTTTGGTCCACATCTATTTCACCAGTTTCACCAAATGTAACATAAATTTCACTCTTGTCACAACAGTGTGGCTTTGTAGTAGAAGAGTGCAGGTACTACACTGGCCTGCCTGCAGTCCAGACCTGTCTTCCACTGGAAATTTGTTGCACATTATGAACTACAAAATAAAGCAACAGAGACCCAGACTGTTGAGCAACTGAAGTCGTACAACAAGCAAGAATGAGAAAGAATTCCAGCCCCAAAGCTTCAACAATTCGTGTCCTCAGTTCACAAACACTTGTTGAGTGTTGTTAGAAGGAAAAGTGATGCAACACTGTGGTAAACACGAACCTGTCCCAGCTAAATATCTTGTCTTGGTGGTAAACTCAATTGAATTAAGGTAAAACAGGATTTGGAAATCATTTTATTCTGTTTTTATTTATGTTTTACACAATGTTCCAACTTCACTAAAAATGGAGTTGTTGATGCAGAAACACATTTGTTGTTGATAACTACAAATACCACTTCCTGGAGCTGGTCTCACTCTCTGTCTGTCTCTGTTCCTGTCGCCCTGACCCCCTGGAGGTGGCCTTGTCAGTATTAATGCTTTCGGGCTTCTCGCCAGCAGCCTGGTCATACCTGAACAGGAAGTGTGTGTGAGCGGTGGTAAGAATAGTTCCTCTAAGCGCTGTGTGAGCAGGGCACAGGGGTGAGATGTGAGGCTGCAATAATGAGAGGCGGTTAGATCCGATTGTCCTTTAACACTGAGCGAGTGTTTGGCTGTGGAGGCGTGATGAGGCAAAATGAGCTTTAGATCCTCTGCAAAATTACTTGTTGAAATTGATGTCTCATGATAACTTCAGATCAAATATGAAAGCGTCTTCTTCATCCATTATTACAGACGATATTTACCTCATCTCAGAGTAATTTGGATTCATTTTATCTTGGTTTTGATGCTTCCCCAGTTTCTAATTGCATTTTTAATCACGACTATGAAGCAATGAGGCTTCTGGATCTTTAACTCCAACATTCACACGATGCTTTGAATACTTGAATTCTTTTATATCTTTGTTTCTTTTACTATTTTATTTCCTGTTTTCCCTTGAAAGTACCAACAATTCAGCTTCTATGTTTTAAAAGTAAACACTAAATTTTCATTTTCCTTGAGTGCTTTCTCATATTTTTACTTTGTCTAAGCCTAGATATTTGTTACTTGCAGAAAGCATCAACACCTTCTTCCTGATCATATTTTATGTGCAGCAGCAGCAGCTCTGACTACTTCTGGTTAAAGTCCTGAACTTTCCAAAAGGTGCAGGTGTCACCACTGTGTCTGTTTTCTCTGTCTACTCTTTGATGGTGTTGGAAACTTCACATACTCGTCTGTGTTCCTGCCTCTTCCTTGTCCTCAGTACATATCTGTTGTTGAGATTCTTATTGATGATTTTTGCTTTCTCTTTGTGTCAGCTTTTGCTTCTTCTTAAACTTTAAAAAACTTTTTGCTACTAAGTTTAGGAGTTAATTTAAACCTGGTGCACGTTCAAGCCCTTTCCAAAGACTCAACATCTCTGCTAATTGCTTGTCGTTCTTTGAATCATTAAGTTATTCTCACACTGGATTGAGGACTTAGGTGTTCACGTGTTTAAAAAGTTACATCTGGTAAGGAAGAAACTTGATTTGGGGACTTATTCTTCCAGATAGAGCTGGGCAATTAATTGCAAATTAGAGTAAATCACAATATGACCTGTTGCAATATTCTAATCCCAGGCAGTGCAATACTTTTTTGCCTTCAAATGTTTCAGAATACCAGATAAACTTTTGTTTATGCAGTAGATTTTTTATGCTCTATACCAGTGTTACTTAATCTTGCTCAACCAAAGAGACAAACTGTTGAAAACTACTTTTGCAGGGAAAATAATCTAAGTGACAAAAAGGAGCAAAAACAGCAAGAAGTAGGAATAAAAATAAGTTTGTGGTGGCAAAAATGGTCAAGTAGCAACAAAAGTTGGCACGATAATTGGGAGAAATACTCTGAAATATAAAAAATGGTTCAAATGTGGTGAATAAAGAGTGAAAAGTGACTAAAATGGCCATAAAAATTAGCAAGAAAATGTTAAGAAAAATTGGAAAATAATCAGGAAGCAGCAACAGTGAAAAGTGGTAAAAATGGCCAAAGACAAAAATAAATGGCAAGAAAATCTGAATAATTTAAATTTTGTGATCAATTAAGTATTTCTCATTTCATTTCATAAAACTTTAAAAAATACTCAGAAGGAAGCAAAAAATGGTCCAAAAGTGGTGGGAAAAAGTGAAAAGTGACTTAAATGGGCAAAAACAGTCAAGAGTAGCAAAAACTAATGTCATGGGTTGTTTTTGTGCCATGATGTTTGTCAGTGTTCATTTCCTCCTATGTGTTTGTAGAGGCAAATAGGTTGGGAGACCCAGGAATGGTTGCACAAAACATAATTCCAGCAGGTGAAATCCTTCCAAGGTAGCATTTATATCCTGTCTCTGTGAATATCATTGGCTCATCCATCTTATTTGAGATAGATCTTACATTACTGATAACTATTGATGGAAGCTCAGCTCCCCTCCTTCTCCTCAGCTCACAGGGAACATCAAGCCTAGCACCAGTTAGCATTTACATGCTCAAGGCTGCTAACAGCGAATCTTGTGTGCAAACACTTCGACCATGATTACACGCAGGATCCCTGGACACACATGGGAACAAAAAAGTAAAATCAACACTGCAGACATAACCAGTTTGGTGTCCGTAGCCAACAAATGAGCAATAAAATGTAACAACAGGCTCCAAATACAAAGAGAATTAAAACAGGAGAAAACAAACAGAAAAAAGGACAAGGAAAAGGGAGCTTCTGTAATGAGCAGACACTTGTGGCCCTTTTCCACTGACTCACCTTGACCCTACTCTACTCGACTCTACCCGGTTTGTGTTGCATTTCCACTAGAGCGGTGCTACGCGTGAGACGCCAGTTTTAAGTACCTGCTTTACCCTGGTTCTAAGCGAGTAAAGCCGATACTAAAACGTGATGTCGACGGACAGACGGACACTCATTGGTCGGAGAATGTCGTCACCGCAGCTTCTGACTCCGTACAAATCACTTACAAGAGGCAAATGAATAAGTCAGCGACGGGTTTTTAATGACATTTAAACCCGACGGCACAGAACCAGACTGAATGAACACAAGATACAGCCCTAAAACACTCCTTCATGATTCCTAAATAAGTTTAAAGTCCTTTTTAAACGAAAAAGAAGTAAACAGCAAAGATAGTTCAGTTTAAAGAGTCTTTTCGATTAAATCAAAGTTCGTCGGCACAGGAGCGATCTGTCTGCTACGAGAGTCTTTAAGCACCAATCAGTCCATTAATCCACAGGGAACCAAAAAGGAAAACCAAAGAAAAATGATTAATCAACAAAAAATCTCTGGTATACCAGGCCCAAAAATCAAAAATCAAAGCGATCTCACTGGATCCAGGGAAGAGTTGATGTCAGGAAGCAGCTCCTTCGTTTACCTCCGTTGTCATGACGCCCAACTTTGAGCCACTGTATTACTTGAATGAAATCTTTTGAAAGCTTTTTTTTTCCTTTAAAGACCACTATGTTAGTACAAAATTATGTTTGTGTCTCGTTATAAATTGACATGCACGCACTTCTGCGCACCACTTTAGCGCAGCTGTGTTGTAAGATCCACGCCCACCGTGAGTCTGAATTCGGGCTTATGGAAAAGGTAACCAAACTGTGTAGAGTTGAGTAGAGTAGAGCCGAGTCGAGTCGAGTAGAGCTGGAATTGTATTGTGGAAAAGCGCCAATAGGGAGCGCCATAAACAATTAAGACAATACATGTATAACATAAATAATACAGATGAATACATATGAAAAAAGGACTGGTTTTGCAACATCACACTGACAGTATGAGAACAGCCAGGTCAGGAGTCAACAGGTTTGAGGTTTTATGGACTGACTTGGATGAGGAGAGGAACATTGTTGGAATGGGAATTGAGGGAATTCCTCAGTCTCATGACTCCAAGTATCTGGTCCTGCTTCATCCCAGACAGACACTTGTGACTCTTAGAAACAGGTTCACAAACACAGATGATACAAATTACTTCTGAGATAAATTATAGAGACTTTAAAGACTTTGAGACAATGTTTGACTCAAGGAGTACAAAGCCACCAGCTCTATTTGAAACACAAAAAGCAAACTTCTTTAAGAGAAGACAGATGATGAGTGAAGTAACTATCCGCTCCTGTGTCTTCATCCTGTTTTTAATGCTCTGCTGAGGAGTGACTTAAGGCTGACATCTATCACCGGCTGAGTATCAACCAGTGCTGATCCTCATCCATCCATCAGTGGGTCAGCTCTAAATGAGGATAAAGGATCTAAAGTTAGCTGCCACAGAAGGAGAGGAACAACCATCAGAGCTTTCTGTCTTTGCCTCATGAAAGTTGATATCATTTCCTGAAGTGAAGAGACTTTAAAACAGTATCAAACAGCTCTGAAGAGCAAGAATTTAGCTTCTCTCCAGCTTTGGGAAGGATTTGCTGAAGACGCTGAATACCCGGCAGCATTTAACTCCTCACAATTTAAACCTCATCAAAAAATCAATAGTGTTAAACGTCTTCTTTTACTCAGGGATGAATACGTGTGTGAGGGGTGACTCCTGCAGGTGAAGTGACAGGTGGTAATATCAGAATCTGTGAAAAGACCATCAGTGGAGATAGAAATCCAATTACTTCATGGGGAGTATTAAAATGAGTTTTGAGAAGCTGGAGGTGATTCAGCATCTATCATGTTGTGTTTTAGAGTTTGTGTAAGGAGACTGGGGGAAGAAGTTTGAGATAAGGCAGAGACTGGAGCTGTTCTGTCATTTAGATGAAGGTTTAGAGTCCATTTCAGGAAAACACTGCACAGCTGCTTTTTTACATTTTGCAGAACAATTTGTCAGTTTTATCATCTCGCTGTGTAATAGTTTCTGAGAGTCGACTAGATAAGAACAAAAACAGCGTTGCGAATTTGAGGTTTACAAGGATTGTGTTTTCTTTTTTCCTTATTCCTATCGAGCTGGTGATGACCGTAGCTGAGGGTATTACTTTTTGATAATGTTGAAGTAATATCTGCCTCTGAAAATTCTGCAACAAACCTGTTAAAGCATTGAGAGTCCAGAGAGTCTGATCATGATTATGTTCATAGTCGAACTTGAACGTCACACATTTATGGTCATCAAATTAAAGTGTCTAGTCATTAAAATCCTAATTTCACCATTTTAGTTTTTTTGGTGAAGCATTTCTCTCCCTCCACCTTCAAACTGTAACAATTTTTGATTTCTGGCCATTTTTCAGAGAGTGTGAAAGAAACACAAGACTTTTTTTTTCACTCATGGTTAGTGGTTGTGTGGAGACATTTATAAACTAACAACAACGTTAACACTTTTAAAATCATACTGACGACAGAAACTTCCAAAATGCCCTGGTTAAAAAATTTACATCCGGTATTAATTTTGGCCTGATAAATGCACAAAAGTTGACACAAATGGGTTTGAGTGTCTACTAAAGGTCCTGGGTGTATAAAAGGTCGGTGAGTTTCTGAGCTCCTGACAGACACTTGCATCTTTCATCCAGTGCTGTGTCGAAGTTTCTGGATTCTGAGTCATGGGGTAAGCAAAAGAGTTGTCAAAGGATCTGCAGAAAAAGCTTATAGAACTGTACAAAACAAGAAGGAGATATAAAAGATATCCAAGGAATTGAGGATACCAATAAGCAGTGTTCAAACTCTAATTAAGAAGCGGAAAATGAGGCATTCTGTTAAACCAAACCACGGTCAGGCAGGCCAACAAAAATTTCAGCTCCAACTGCCAGGGAAATTGTCAGGGATGCAATAAAAGACCAACTAATAACTTCAGCTGAAATACAGGGCTCTCTGAAATTTTTTTCAAGTTGCACAATAAGGAGGCACTTGAGGTAAAATGGGCTGCATGGTCAAGTCGCCTGAAGAAAGCCACTCCTAAACAAATGCCACAAATTAGCCACCAAACAGGACAGAGACAAGCCTCAAAACTTCTGGAACACAGTCATTTGGAGTGATGAGACCAAAATTGAAGTTTTGGAGAAGAGTCACCAAGGTCTACTATGAAAGTTACACCATTCCTATTGTAAAACATGGAGGTGGATCACTGAGCTACAAAGGCTCAGGAAACCTGGTCAAAACTGATGGAAGGATGAATGCAGAATTTGATCCGAAAATAATGGAGGAAAATTTACATTCATCAGCCCAGGCAGTGCATGGGACGTACATGGACGTTCCAACATGACAATTAACCAAAACACAAGGCCAAGTCGACCTGCCATTGGCTACAGCAGAATAAAGTGAAGGTTCTGGAGTGGCCATCTCAGTCTCCTGACCCCAATATCACTGAGCCGCTCTGGGGAGATCTCTGCAGTTCATGCAGGTCAGCCCAACAGTTAACAGGAACTGGAGGCTTTTTGCCCAGAAGAATGGGCAGTTTTATCATCTGAGAAAATAAAGACCCTCATCCACAACGACCACAAAAGACTTCAAGCTGTCATTGCCGTTAAAGGTGGAAATACACAGTATTAAAAAATGGGGTATGTAAACTGTTGATCAGGGTGATTTTGGTACTTTCTGTTGTCATTATGATTTAAAAAGTGTAAACAGTTGTTTGTTAATAAATGTCTTCACAAATGGATGGATGGATAAATGGATAGATGATGTTAAAAAATTACAGCGGCTCGAAGGTATTGAAACCTTCTTTTCGTATATTAAAATCTCTGTTTTGGTATTTCTTGCAAAGTCTCAGTTTTGGATTAAGCTGCTGACTCAAAACACCAGAAACATGTAGCTGTTGGGATAATTACAGGCTGCTTTAAAGCTCCAGTTTGTCAGAACAAAAGAAGTCATCAGGTGAGCTCTGACTGATCTCAGGGAACAAACAGCAGCTGTACACTGACTCTGTAACAAAACGCACAGCATCATTTCTCGTGTTGGCTGCAGGCGATACACACAGGAACAAATAAACCACACAGAGCACTAAAACCCCTCATGACTGTAATCCAACACAGGGCTTATTTGTTGCCCATAGCAACATCAAGATGTTCAGCCTGTGCGACATCTGCTCAGTGAAGTGCTCTCAGAGTCCGTATCAGACCTCCAGCAGACAGACTGGGATATGCAAACACTGTGGAGAGGCTGCTGCTTCAGTGTCAGTGTGGAGAAGTAATCTGATTATTTGTCTCCTCATTGGATACATTTAAATGCTTAAGAAATTAGGGCTGAATGTTTTGCAAAAATAATCTTATTGCAGTTATTTTCCTCTTATTGCAATTGTGACCCATTGTGTGATTATTTATATGTGCCCCATCTCATGTGTTGTTGATATTAGCTGCTATCTTGAAGGGAATATTTATTTTGTAATTTTTATTTGGAATAAGAAAAACACAGACATGAGGGGGAAGTAGAATTTATTAAAAAAAGGGAAAAGAAAGAAAAACCACAAAAGAAACTCACATACTTCTATAAAATGAGAATTGAATACACTACAAAGACAAAGTATTTATTGTTCAAACTAAGGCCTTATACTTTATTTTTGTATTTTCTATTCTTTGCAAATATTCACTTATTGTGAATTTGATGCCCTGCAACACGTTTCAAAAAATTTACAGCTTGGTAAAACTTCAGTTCCTGAGCAGTTCAGGGTCTCTTGTGTGGTATTTTATGCTTCACAATGAGCCACACATATTCAATGGGAGACAGGTTTGGACTGCAGGAAGGCCAGTCAAGAACCTGCACACTTTGACTACAAAGCCACGCTGTTGTGAAAGGTGCAGAATGTGTCTACATTCTGGCTACATTTACATGCAGCATATTTCTGTATTAATCGGAATAATGACAATATTCTGATTGCGTAAGAGTCATGTAAACACCTTATTCCGATTGTCATAACCCGATTTAGCTCATTTTCCGATTATTAAAAATCCGAATAAGACCCCTGGCATATGCCTGTATGAACATTGGGTCATGTAAACACATTTATCGGAAAATGCTCCAGAGTAAACTGAGAAAAGGATTTTTTCCTTCTGCGCATGTTCAAAACGGCAAGAAGGCAAAAGCCTCTACACTTTTGAGGCAAGGAGGAAACAGAACTGCGCTTAATATGTGCAAATGTAAAGTTTTTACATCCACTGGAGCATTTTCAGTGTTTTCATTCCGCTGTTCTGGGCTGATCCGCAGACTTAATTGAACCCCCAGCGACTTTGTCTTTGTTAAAAACAACTAGAAAAGAAAAGGAGTGTTGATTTTATTTATGATGTAGGCCAGGAAAAAAATGAGCTCCCCTTTCTTGAAAGACCAATAGCTGCCACTGATAGAAATAGTTCACAGAATAGCACATTAACAAGCATCTGGGACTAGTTGGTGCTAATGTCAATACTGCACTTTCAAAAAAAACCCTCTGGATGACGTCTTGTCATGACGCTACTACTACTACTGTTACGGTTTATTTAGAATATGCTGATTAACATGTAAACGGGAACATTCCGTTCGCTCAGCACGCTGTGGAGCATGTAAACACCTTATTCGGAATATTGTCTTAATCAGAATATGAACCTTAATCCGAATATGGCGTGCATGTAAACGTAGTAGGGACGTCCCTGAAAAAGATGTGGCTTATATATGGCTTACATAAGTAGCATATATTGCTCCAAAACCTTTGTGCACCTTTCAGCATTAATGCTGATTTCTAATAGTGCTACAGTGCAACCCTAGGGGTCAAAGGTCGCAGGCATTTAATGTTGGTTGTGGGCCTTGCTGCTTACGTGCAGAGATTTCTCCTGATTCTCTGAATCCTTTGATGATATTATGGAGTACAGATGATGAAATCCATACATTCCTCGTAGTTATACGTTTAAAAAACATTGTTCCTAAACTGTTGGACTATTTACTCACACAGTTGTTTACAAAGTGGTGAACCTGTCCCCATACTTGCATAACTGATCCTTTTAGGGATGCTTCTTTAACACCCAAGAATGACACTCACCTGTTTCCAATGAACCTGTTCACCTGTGGAATGATCCAAACAGCTGTTTTTTCAGCATTCATCAACTTTCCCAGTCTTTTGTTGCCCATGGTCCAGCGTTTTTGGGACGTGCTATAGGCATCAAATTTCAAACAAGTGAATATTTGCAAAACACAATAAAGTTCATCAGTGTGAACAGGAAATACCTTGTCGATGTAATGCATTTAATTCAGTATAGGTTAACAAGGAGTGGACAACGGAAGATGCAAACACAGTAAGGAATTTAAAGGCACCAGATGAGCAGCCACAATGGAGGGCTCTCCATACTCTTATAGTTAAAGATCTCTTGTTCTGTTTGAATAAAATACTACAATACTTATGGATGTCTGCAGCAGTGTGAGCATGTTGAGGCTGTGGCAGTGATGGATGGAGGACTCGGCCACAGAAAGAAGGTTATAAATTCAGGTAGAGTTTCCAGGTCTGTGTGGAGCCTCACTGTCCTGGTGAAACCCACCAATTACAGGCTGAGTCATGACAACAGGATGATCAATACAGCGCTCAGTTGGTCTCACACATGCTCATGTTCATGTTAGAAAAGGATATAACAGAGTCTGGTTCTTATAAATAATCCTTTAACCCACTTGCAGCTTGTTCAGTCAGAAATTTAACTCAGACTCTTAGAGATCACATCCTTTGAATCAACCTGATGAAATCACCGTCACAGCAGCAGCAGCAGCAGTTATCTCCTCTCCTCCTCTTCTTTAACCTTTTGAACACAATAAAAAGAGCTGATGGTTCATCTTTTTTAAATCTCTATTTGGCAGCAGAATATATAACCACAGGCTGAGGAGCTGTCAGTTGGGTCACAGGGGAGTCACTAAACTTCCAGTCTGAGTCCAGTCCTCACTGTTAATATCATTTATTACCAGGAGGGCAGCTGTTCTTAACATATTTAAATACAGTTTGATGACTTTGCATGGGAAGACATTTCTGTAGATAGGCAAGCAAGAAAGGAGGAGGTCACTCAGGGAAGGTGAGTTGCTTTTTACCAGGAGATGTTACAGGGTAACGTTATATTTAAGGCTGGGTATTGGAACCAGGTCCTGATTTTTTTTAAAAACTCAGAGATCAATAACGTTTGAGCTTATACGATTGCTTTATTGTCATTGCACATATTTTTGAGATTACAGTTGCATTCCATCCAAGAAACATAAAAAGACTGACATATTACATGGAGAGGACAAGAGTGGGAGAGCAAGGGGTTTTAACCAACCTATGCTGTGCCCTGTTTATTTGACAAGAGAAACAGAGTACAAGAGGAAAGAAGAGTCAGCTGACTTCCTGACCACTGCACAGTCCTTTCCAGAACATCCCAAAGATTCTCAATGGGGTTAAGGTCTGGACTCTGTGGTGGTCAATCCATGTGTGAAATAGATGTCTCATGCTCCCTGAACCACTCTTTCACAATTTGAGCCCCATGAATTCTGACATTGTCATCTTAGAATATACCCGTGCCATTAGGGGAAAAAAAAAATTGATGGAATAACCTGATTAATTGATTATGCTCTACTCATGGCAAAGATTAAATGTGGTTTAAGGGCAACCTAACCTGCCAACTCCTGCGCCAAGCTCAAGGTGATCCTTGAAATGATCATTTGCACAGCAGAGATAACTACTTTTACAAATTATAACCTCCCAAAATTTGTGTACTTGTATGCTAATTTCTTCAAATGTAGAAAACCGTTTTTATCCACTCAACTTTTTTGGTTGTATAAAGGCTAGGAGGTTTACATCAAGTTGAATAACTGACTAAGTTGACACCCAGCCTGTTTGTAGTGATCGAGAGCTAGAATGGGTCAAAATTTTCTCCTGGGTAACACTATCGTTTCCCAACAAGGCATCTCTTCAGAAACAAATGTGTGACATCATCCAGGTTCATGTTTGATCCAGCCCATCATTTTTATCGATCCTGTATCCACTCAGTGGTTTGATTCTTAGAGTCAGTGGTGGTGATGGGGACTATCTTGTCGTCCATTTTTTGCGCAGATCCCGATGATGACCGGTGCCTTCATGGACTCTCACCACGATGACTACAGCACCGACCACTCTTTGTTCAACTCCTCCGCCAGCGTCCACGCCGCCTCCATCGCCGCTCACAGCCAGCCTGAAGAACCGCAGCCCATGTCCAGGGACGCCATCTGGCTCTGGATCGCCATCACCGCCACTATCGGGAACATTGTGGTCGTGGGCGTCGTGTACGCCTTCACTTTCTGAATGTGACGGCTCTGAGCGGGGTGTTGGGAGGAGCGTGGGATGTAATTTCTGAACAGCAATGGGCTGTTAAGAGTACAGTCTCTGCCGGGAGATGACTCATCAAATGGAGTTTNTTTGAGCCCCATGAATTCTGACATTGTCATCTTAGAATATACCCGTGCCATTAGGGGAAAAAAAAAATTGATGGAATAACCTGATTAATTGATTATGCTCTACTCATGGCAAAGATTAAATGTGGTACAGCAGAGATAACTACTTTTACAAATTATAACCTCCCAAAATTTGTGTACTTGTATGCTAATTTCTTCAAATGTAGAAAACCGGTTTTATCCACTCAACTTTTTTGGGTGGAGGCGAGGAGGTTTATATCAAGTTGAATAATTGTGACCAAGTTGACACCCAGGCCTATTTGTAGTGATCGAGAGCTAGAATGGGTCAAAATTTTCTCCTGGGTAACACTATCGTCTCCCAACAAGGCATCTCTTCAGAAACAAATGTGTGACATCATCCAGGTTCATGTTTGATCCAGCCCATCATTTTTATCGATCCTGTATCCACTCAGTGGTTTGATTCTTAGAGTCAGTGGTGGTGATGGGGACTATCTTGTCGGTCATTTTTTGCGCAGATCCCGATGATGACCGGTGCCTTCATGGACTCTCACCACGATGACTACAGCACCGACCACTCTTTGTTCAACTCCTCCGCCAGCGTCCACGCCGCCTCCATCGCCGCTCACAGCCAGCCTGAAGAACCGCAGCCCATGTCCAGGGACGCCATCTGGCTCTGGATCGCCATCACCGCCACTATCGGGAACATTGTGGTCGTGGGCGTCGTGTACGCCTTCACTTTCTGAATGTGACGGCTCTGAGCGGGGTGTTGGGAGGAGCGTGGGATGTAATTTCTGAACAGCAATGGGCTGTTAAGAGTACAGTCTCTGCCGGGAGATGACTCATCAAATGGAGTTTCCTCACATCAGTGAAATTACCCCGCAGTCATCAGAGCACTTGAGTGATAATGAAGCTCTGCCAGAGAAGTATGGGGAGTGGAAAAACTTTATACCACATCTTTCTCAGAGGAAACAGAGATCCTCGCTGTAGACATGATGTACAAATATCTCACTTTCTCATTTCTCTTCTGTGTTGGTGTTTCAAAGCTACGTTTCTCCTAGAGTGGCCTACATAATGTATTTATTTAAAAAGTTAGAGCATTTTTGCAGCTTGAAGGGACAGGGTTTTCTGTATGTGTGTGTGTGTGTGTGTGTGTGTGTGTGTGTGTGTGTGTGTGTGGTTGAGGGAAGGTCCTCTGTATGACTTGCTTTATTTAAATCTTTATTCTTGTATTTTAAGCAGATGTAGATATAGACCAGTCCTGCTTTGGTAATGTACAATGAAGGTCCACGATTGGTACCATAAGAATGTATAAGTATGTGTGTGTGTGTGTGTGTGTTTGTGTGCGGTACACACTGAGAACTAGAACAGTTGCTGTTTTTATTATTCCAATGAAAGTATTCCTTATTATTCTGTATTCTGAGACAAGAAGTTCAGACATTTCAAACTCTATTAAACATTGCTTTCAGAATCTACTCATGTTGTTTGGTGTTTAAATTGTAGATTGAGATGTGAAAAGAAGAAGCTTTTCCATTCTCTCACTCTGTTGTATGACCCTAAAGGTAGGTCCACTGAATTCAATGAAAAAAAAATGATTTTGATGATTTGTTCATCTTATAAACCCTGAGCTGTAATTTCTGCGAAGGTACATTGAAATGAATTTAGCAACACAAGTTGAAGTGGGGGGGGGGAGCATGTTAACAATTGTGTTGCTTCCATTGTCTTTAAAAATCATGGGCACCATCTCACTTGCCTCTAAGTGAGGTCACCACAAAAACTGCTCCCCCTGGTGACTGGCTGCAGCATAGGTCAAAAACTCAATATCCTCATTCATTCAAACTTTAAAGAGTAAATACAACTCTTAAAAATGTTTCTCACATCCTTATGCTGCCATGATATGGAGATATTATTTGGAAGTTGGTTTTTCATCAGTTACTAGATGTGTTTTTTGATTATTGACAGATGCTATTCCTGAAACAGTGAGATACTCCAGGAAAAAGAGCCAAGAAGAGATGACACATTCAAAAAGATTTTTTTTTTTTTTTTTGTTACCTGGCTCCAATCAGAGTCTCTATTGAGCAGATTCTGTTTTCTTGGCTCCAAAACCATGAAACCGTGAAAGGTGGAGTCACACTGTCTGTTCTATGGTTGCTTCGCCTCTGCATCTAACAATACTCTGTTATCACTTTGAACTCAAGAGACCAGCTTCTTCAGAATTTTTTTTTTGGTTCATCTCAATAATCTACACTTTGTGGGTTCCCTTATCGAATCTTTTGTTTCATGTGTTACCAAACATTTACAATCTGCTCTACAATTCAGGTTTGCAGGCTGGCCTGGACTCGTCTACTACAGAGCCATACTGTTGTAATCTGCACTGAACGTGGTTTGTTATGGTGTCTCTGAGATCTGTAGGGTCTTTCTGAAAAAGTCATCGTCTTTAAAGATGCGTAAGCTCTGAGCTGTGAGCTGAGAAGAAGCCCGGTTCTCTCACTGCTCTATAGAGCCAAGGACATCATCCATGATATCCAAAAAGAATGTCAGATTTTGATGCTTAAGGCCACAGGACAGTACCATAGTACAGTTTTCACCAGCAACAAACAGTTTTCACAAAATCCTTCTTGGACAATGATCCATTATTGGTTTGCAGACTTAGTGTAAGCTCAATTCCAAAACGTCTATTGACATCAAACAAGATTATGCCATGCTGGTACCTTCAACCCAGCAGCATTTTTAGAGAAAAATACGTGTTGACTGAGTGCTTTCTCATCAGCTGGAGTCACAAACCATTTTGAGTTTGAAGGGCTTGGATAGAGCTGGGACATTGGATTGCAATGAAACAGATCCAGCATGATTTGACACCTTGAGAAGAAACCTGTCTGATCCAGCGCCATGATGGAGCGGGGCCCGATGCACCTGCCATATTTTGGCTCTATGACTATACATCTACAGTTTAATGTGGGTGTATTTAGTTAGTGAAACTGAAACTCCTGATTAAATCCCATCCTCTGTGTCCTTGCTCTGCTCTCTGGCAAAAGACAAACTGCTTTCCAAGCTGAATAAGCTGTAATGAGCTGTGGGTTTAAGGTTGCCTGTTGCCATAGCAATGCATCTCTCTGCTCTCATACCCGTTTTCCCACAGCGCCACACCTGCTTTATGTCTCATCCCCCGTCTGCAAAGCACAACACACCAGCCCTTGGATAATGACACCACAACACACACAGGAGATTTTAGGGAAGAGAACACAAGTATGAGTAAATGAGGAAGACAAATAAGTTCAGTTCAACATTTAAGAAAATGAGATAAAGTACAAGGTTTGAATAAAGTTAAGTGTAAAGAAACAACAAGGTGAGTCAACAGTAATTAAAGTGAAAGCTTAAATAATTCATAGTCACTCAATAGATTCCCTCCCACAGAAAGGTCTCCAAACGCAACATCTGCAGAAATCACCTGAGATCTTGTCTTTTTCATCTCATCAGTATGTTCCAGATAAATCCTGAAAAAGAAAAGACTCAACACTCTGAACGTAGTCATGGCCTGGTTTGGTTAAAGCAAGAATAAAAAAGGGCTCTGCTTAGTTCCATGTTGGCAACATTCATGTCTCTTACACTGTTAATCCAATCATTAATTGTTCTCTGGGTTGTGTACAAAACTCAGTGGGTGTGGCTGTGGAGTAAGTGTTTGATATCCGAAACAGGAAGTAACTTCATTGTCAGCACACAAGGTCCAATCTGCCTCACACGTCACATGTGAGCGTAAGATTCTGTCCTACAAGTCTTGTTTGGTATGATTTAAATTCAACTGTGCATCACATCTCCTGATCTGCACTCATCCATCCTCCACTGGTGTTCTCCCATGTCTCAATCCTTATCACCAGAGATGCAAGAAGAGATGCTGGGAAATTAAAAGAGGAGAGAAAGAAAGTAAAATATTGTTAAACAAACTCCTGACATTGTTTCCTGTGTGTTTCACATGAAGCCACATCAGCTCACAGAGAGAGAGTGAGGGTGAGAGAGTGAGGGTGAGAGGGATCAGCGTTCGTAGCATTGAATCACAGTTTTGACCTGTTTCCATGTGTCTCCATCAATCACTGAAACTAGCTGTCCCTTTGCAGCAATGGCTATCACACTTTTGGGTCTCATGATTCATACGAGCAGCGAGGATCCTCCAGACAGTCTGATAGCTTTGATAAATATTCCCCCTGCAGAGGCTGACAGCCCCTCAGCACACAGACACAGGCAGACAGTCTATTAGGTGAGCTGCTGAGCAGAGAGGCTAATGAAACGTCAGTTTCCTGATACCACACAGTCAGGCAGCAGCCCGGAGGTCATGCAGAGCATTAATACAATCAGAGTGTCAAACCTTCAGGACCGTGTTTCATCAAAGTGAATTCTGTGAGTGCTTCAGAAATATGTGCAAGAATTGTGTTTGAAGAGATAAACGAGCTGAATGAGCAAATTCTATTTAAAACTTGCTAGTTTGACACTCATGTTAAATTGAGATCAAATGTAACAGATGTTTTTCTAGAGTTCAAAGTTTTAGGGGTTAATCTGTCAGAGTCCAGACTGGGATTTGATGTGTACTTCTTTAAAACAGCCACAGGAGGGAGCTGTGGTCTTCGTGGTTATTGACCAACTTCATCAGCTCTTTAAGGAGCCCACTGAACACAAACAAACTTTGATATTTCAATCCTGACTTTTCACACAAAAATCCTGTTTTGTATCTTTTTTCTATTTACTTTTAAATGTTATGGGTTTGTTTGTTTTTTGTCTTCCGTTAAAACCAGTATTGTTTCTGCACCCCTCATGTATGCAAAGGTTTGTATTAAAAAAGACTTGTTGTCAGTAGAGGAAGGGCAATTTTCCAGGTTTGGTGAAAATTTTGATATACTTTGGCCTGTCATGTGTTTCTGGTCTTAATTTTAATAATACCGGCCTGAAAACACATCCAAACTGCAAACCCATGTTTAAAACTTTGATATAAAGTGGCAATTTTCATATTAAACGCACAGATTTTCAAACTTCTGTGTAGTCATATGTTGTGTATAAATCCCTGAATCTGTGTGTGAACTGATCAAAACACTCTGTTTTAGAGATAGAGCCAGATCCTTATGAGACCTGATGAAATAATGAGGTCATCACATAAGGATCTCCTAACAGGTTCATGACATGTTGAAAGAACGGGCCTCAAACATCAAGGTCTGCAGGCCTCCAGAATGTGAAGAAGGGAGTCTGAGGGAGACAGCAGCTAGAACAAAGCTAAAAAAGGATTGTCTAAAATACTAGTGTAAGTAAGATTTTATATATTTTTTTCTAGCTCTGCTGTCAGTGTCTGGATTGCAGGACAGGATTTTGCACTACTTATGTTTTTTTTATCAGAGATGTTTAGGGATCAGTCACCACTCAGCCACTTCTCACATCTGAGCCAAACACTCACTGTCATTGTTTCCCAACTCTGAGACCAGACTGAGATAGACACTGACCTTTTTACCACAGAGTCAACAGGCAGAGAGGAAGGGTGTTTGTGTTTGTTTGTGTGTATATGAGTGTATGTAAGGAGATGTCAGAGGCTTTTTTGCATGAGTTGTTGAACATTAATCATTGTTGATAGGGATGTTTGACCAATCAGAACACATACAGGTATCAAAGTAACACAAGTGAACAGTGCTGTAAACTGGGTTTGACATTAAGCCCCCTGAAAATGGAAATCATGTAAATATACTATGAGAATTTTAAGAATAACATGTCTTTTTTATGCACAAATAATATTGATAACATAAGTCATATATTGCTGAATGGCAGTAATTAGGTGAAGTAATTCAGGAAATGTAACTGTTTTCAGTTCAAATAGAACCCCCTTTTCAATCTAAAGGTTTTTCGCCTAAAATATTTTTCTTTTTTTTGTAAAAGACAAAGTTAAAAAAAAAAGATCTGGATTAAGTTGAAAACATCCAAAAGTCAAGGTGTAGCCCATCACATCAGTCATTAAGTGAAATATCTTTAACATAACCAATAGCTCTTTCACAAGCTACATTTTCAGTCTGTTGAATTTCCAATCTAGTTTCAGAAATTTTTCATTTTCTCAAACTTTAGGAAAAAGTTAACGAGCAAAAGTTTTGAAGGTCAAAGCAAGGCAGCTAAATTTACACTTCAGTTTGTTTACAGAAATATATTGTCATTTCCTGAGAACCTCATGAAGTGGAGTAGGTGAGTAACTTTCACCAAAATTAAAAATAACACAGTTTGAAAAATGACAGCGATGGTTTTATTCTTGTCTGCTCCAGTGACCAGAATAGAGTGAAAATATTGAGATAACCTAGTAACAGAGGTTGTTTAATTCCTGTCAGAGGAGGAGGAGGAGGCTCCATTGTTTCCAGAAACAGTGAAAGTGTTGACGGTGCTGTGCAGCTGTGATTTCAGGAGGAGGAATTTCTGCAAAGCTGACAGCAGGAAGTCTTTATACGGTCTGTAGGAATGTGGACACGCAGCTCGTAACATGATGACGCAGAAATAAAGAGGAGGAGGAGAAGTGGGTGGGATATCAACAAAATTCATGGCATGATTCAGGACAGTGAAAACAGATTTGGAAAAAAAATCATTTTCACACAGCCCCTGCTTTCATCTTACAGTGTATCAATAATGTCACTGAAATGAATCATGTGCTAAAAAAATGTGACTATTTACATTTTCTTTCACAGTCACCAAAGTCTATTTGGAAACTGCTCACTGAGCTACATATGGATTGTGCATAGGTATAAAACTAAATCTCTGAACATTCTGCAGAAGCTCAACAACTCTCACAGCTGATGTGTTAACATGAATGAATTAATCATGATGTGAAACTGTGAGAGTAAAAAAAAAAAAAAAAACATCAGGAGACACAAGACTATGGTTGCAAAGGGGGCAAAAACTTCAGAAACTTCAAGTGTTGCCTTTAATGATTTTGTACCGTTGGTATCATGCACAGTGCATGATGGGAGTTTGGCCTCAATAGCTCTGCAGCTGCAAAGTGCTGCTGGGAAGTCATAGAAAAACATAGGTATTCAAATAACATTAAATATGTTTGTTTAAGCCAAATGTATGCTGCAATATACAACTCAAGCTATATTTAAGCTTCTCATTGTAAATGTTAAGTTTAGTCCCATAAATTCCCATGGAAAATTTCCAACCTTGAAAATTCCCAGAATTTTGCAACCATATACAAGACAGAATTAAAGTTAGGAAATTATTTTCAAAAAGAAAAGTGCAAGAAAATTGTTAAGCATGCAGGATCATAAATATTTGGGGCAAAAAAAATGTTGTTTTTTTGGTCAAAATAGTCTGATCATGGGGAAAAAATTTAGGTAAAATCCAAATCCTGAGCCTGCCACGAAAACATCCTGACTTTTTTTCCCATATCGCCCCCTAATGGACAACATTTTCTTTGGTCTGAAGCAGAGTTTTGTGACGTTGATGCAGCTTAATGACTTATTTCTTTCAACAGGAATCACACACACAAGTGAAATCTCAAATAGAGCATCATATGTTATTAACACAGTGAATAAATATGTCAGTGAGAGATGCTGGTTCTTTGTCATTTTCATGCAAACAAATGTGAATAATCCGAGGAAGCTTATCTAAAAAAGAGGTATTCAAGAGATTTAAGATTCACTGTATTCACCACTGCACATGTTTCAGAGCAACAGATTTTGCCTTTCAGTTACATCTCGCCCAAGAAACATAAAAAAGACAGAGACAGAGACACATAACAGGGGGAGGACAGGGATCGTGGAATTGTTGGGTCACCACTGTGCGCAGCGCCCCATTTCATTAGAAGGAAAAGAGTACAAAAGGAAAGAGGAGAGGAAAAAAAGCAAATACCAGACTGGGCCCCGAGGAGTGGGGTCACAGTTTTGGATTAGGGAAAAAAAACACGGTAGCACATAAGCAACACGAAAAAGCCATTACAAAAAAAAAAAAAATCAAAGACTTGCAAAATAAAATCAACAGAATAAGTAAAACATATGAACTGACCAGACCACTGCTATGATGTTCTGTTAAATCACTGCTTTTATCATCAGAGTCTGGTGACTGTAAAGAGATCACTGTCACAGCTGTTTACTCAAGTTAATGTCTGCATGAGGAAGGAAATGCAGCAACATGGTTTGTGACGTCAACCCAGGCGTCTATACATGTCAGTACGGACAGACCTGCTTCTTTTTCTGCTTCATTATTAGTTTATCTTGTAAATTTCATGAGCAGCATGGTGAGAAAAGTAATCAAGACGGATCCAGCTTCAGTCTGTTGAACGTGACTGATTCCTAAACCTGGTAAAGGTTTAATCGACTGTCATTATGAGGTTTAAACCAATACCAGGGATACCTACTTGTTTATTCAGCATATTTTCAGCATGTGTAGTGTGCGTATGTCTCTATCTGACCACACAGCAGGAGTGATCAGTCTCAGTGAAACAGAGGTGGTCTGCCTGACTCAGATGGTGTAATCAGATTTACTTTCTGTCAGGGGAGCAGATGAAAACATTCCTCCGGTAATGATCAGAGGAGACACAGATGTTACGTTTCTGCTTCTGCTTCTGCTCTTTGGCTCCCTGATATGTTGTCATCAGTGAGTCAGAGAGAAGAGAAACACTTTCAGATCACATATAGAGAGCTGAAACATAAAGCAGAAATCCTTCATCTGAAGATGGAGAGAGATGGTGTCATCTGTGACATCATATACTCACTCCAATCTTTATCAGTTTAAATGCATGTTCTAATAATTAGGGGAAAATTAAGACCAGGAAATGTGAAGATACTTGGAAACATCCATCACACTTCAGGTCTACTTCTTCATACATTTAAGAGGTTATATGAACATTTTATGAATGACATCATTCTACAAGGCATTCAGGAGGTTTTCCTCTCAAATCTGCCCCTAACAGTGTTCTTATCAAATTTAATCCAGATAGAGGAAATTAATCTGTGGATCAGTGGTGGAAAGAGTACTGAAAATCTGTACTCAAGTACAAGTACTGTTACATTGCCAAAATATTATTCAATCACAGGTAAAAGTACTGGTGTTAGAAAAACACTCAAGTCAAAGTACAGAGTATTTGTCAAAAAAAAAAAACTACTCAGATTATTAGTTACTTTTAACTAGTGATGTCAATGTCACCTCTCCGGATAGGGCTCTAAATTTTGTGTTTTGCTTTACCAGTAGTTAAAATGTTAACAATCAATAATCATTAATAACTGGTTAGATAGAAAACAAGTGTTTTTTGCTCATTTTGATTGGATTTTTTTTTTTTTTTTGAGACGGACAAAAAGCAAAATTAGATGAGGTGCAGTTGCTGCCACGACTATTGATAGAATCTCCATGAATACATTTTTAACTGGTTAAATTCTTAACACAAAATCAATTAGCGATCAGTCATTAACATCCATTCACATTTTTTTGTTTTCTTTTGTTTTTCATCCATATGTCCTGGTTTTCATTGGCTTGTTTGCTAATAAATCACCTTACTGGCTACAAAAGTGCAGATAAAAGGTCTAAATATACTCAACCATGAGTTTAAAAGTAATTAAGTAGATTACATGGCATAATGATTACTTAAGTACAAGTCAAAGTACGGACTTAAAAATCCACTCATAAAAGTACAAGTACCCCAAAAAACTACTTGATAACAGTAATCTGAGTATTTGTAATTAGTTACTTCCACCCCTGCTGAGGATACATGAGTGAAATCATTCGTTTGATGGGTATTTTCTCAAAGTGTGAGTCCAGAGGTGAATCAGAGGGGAGGTGAAGAAACTGGGGGAATCCTTCTCCAACAACACTGAAAATGTCAGATCTTGGAAGAAATGACGTCCAAACTTCAGCAATTTTTAATGATAGCTGGAAGGATGGAAAACTATCATCCATACAAAGGTTTCTTGATGACTAATGACAGAAATCAGATCTAATCGTAAAAGCAGAATTTTTAAAGTGACAGAGGAAATAAATGGTGTAAGCAGACAGTGAGCAAATTAGAGAAGTAAAATTGCTCTTGAGTTCATTTCTAATTCTCAGGTATGTTTTAACCCTTTTTTTTTTTCAATAAATCTGTATCATGGTGCTTTCATTTCAGCTTTCTCTCAGTGTTTAAATGACCAAACAGTGGCACAGTCTGCTGATACATGAACTGATATGATGATACTGTTTTTGTCAAAGGGTTTGAAAGCTCTGAGTAGAGCAAACTAACGGCTGCAACCAGTTAAGATAACAAACTTTTTCTTGTTTATACTAAAATTCTTGCCGAGTAATCAGTGTGATGCGGTTTATTTTGGCAGAGATCAGGTATTCAGGCGGTGAAAGGCTGGTGCTTCAGTGTGTTTTCATGAGCGACTCCCTCGGGGTGAGTTGTGTAACACTGCTGCAGGAAATGACTGTGGATCATTAACGGTAGATAATCAGCCTCCCTCCTCCTGTGATGCACTCAGAAAGGCCTGCTTATTTTCAGACACCAGATATAATGATAAAACCACTGTGCAGTTTGAAAACCTGCACTAGAAAAGGAAAGTTATATGAAGCCTTTGTACACTGTATTTTGTGATGAATGAAATTAGGACACAAGCATAATGTTTGGTTCCTTTACAGTAGAAACAAGCTTGAAATAGTTTAAAAAGTGTTATAGTCACATATAATTGCTCTATTTTTGAACAATTTCTTTTAGTGATTTCTGTAAAGATCTGCCTGTAACCTCCTTGTTCCATCATCACAGACTGATGAAATCAAAGCTCACCTGTCCCTCAGGTGTCTCTTCATACCAAATAGTAAATGATCAGTTGTCTGCAGTGTTACATGCTGTATAAATATCAGTAAACTCTGCATCTGACCAAAGAAAATGTTCTCCGTTAGGGGGTGATGTGGGCAAAATATGCCAGGATGGTTTTTATGGCAGGATCATGATCAGGATTTTATCTAGACTGTTTTTCATATTCAGACCTAATTTTGAGTCAAATATTTCTGATTCTGCATTTTACACAGTTTTTATGCACCATTTCATAACTTAAATCTAGTTTTGAGTCCTTTAATGGGTTTTTTTAAGCTCTAACATTTTCATATCATGACAACACATTCATTTTAAGACGTCAGCTTTAAGAGTTGCTGAGTTTCTGCAGACCATACAGAGCTTTAGCTTTATACAAGTCAGTCCAGATGTAGTTTGGTGAGATCTTACTCGGCAGAGGTTGACTGGGTTTGTGATCTTAACAGAAGACGTAAATTTACATATGATTTACAATATGATTAATCTCAGTGACAGTTAATACTTTGTAAGCTGATGAGAGTATTGAGTATGAAAATGGACCTCAGGTCATGATTGGCCCCAAAAACTGACTTTGGACATACCCATCCTTAAAAGCTCTAGCACTGACATGGGCAACTTAAGGCCCGGGGACCACATTTGGCCCTTTGGGTGTCCCTGTCAGGCCTGTGAGAGATCAATCATAGGTTAGAATATGTATGGGGGAAAAAAATCAATACAATTGTGTTGCTTTTATTTTCCAAAGTGCGATGTTTCTGTTATTTCTAGATGGAATTTATTTTGCCCTTGATCCCTGCATAAACAGCAACAAGGGATGAAGTACAACGAAACAAAATCAAGATCTTACATCATTGATGATCACCCCTCTGGAATTTATACAGATTTCAATGTGCTTGTTCAAATTCAAGACAGATAGATTTTTCTCACTCAAGAGGTAAAATGAAGCTAAAAAAGGTTATCATTTTGTATAACTTTGCTTCAAATTCATACAGTATGTGTGGGAACTAACAAACTCAACATGAAATGAATGATAATTAGTGTTTTTACTGTTTATCATTTCCATAGGAGTATTTCCCGATTCAGCCCATAGAACAGTTTAACATATCAACAGAAATTACTTATTTTTCTGGTAAACCAGTAGCAGATAATCAAAAAATGTGAGTAAAAGTATTTTAAAATGTGAAAAAATAATAATAATAATAAAATTGAGCAGAATCAGGTTGGTGTTCTTATTGTTGTGCCCCCCAAAAGGAATCAGGTTTCTCATGTGGCCCCTTGTAAAAAAAAACAATTGCCCACCAGAATTTTTCAGACAAATTTCATTTTTTAAAAGTCTTGTAGTTCCACATTTTGCAATAAAATTCTTGAATGCAATATGTAGCAAACTTTGCCACATTATGTAAAACATTTTTACTTATTGCATCAGTAATTACAAAATATGGTTGTTCCACTTTTTTATCAAGAAAATGTAAATAATTGATGCCTTATTACGCAGTATAAAAGAACGTATTACATAATGCAGCAAAGATTGTTGAAAAATGTATTACAAATGCAGCATTATTGCATAATGTGGTGCAACAAGTTCTTTGAAAGTTCGGCATTACAATCAGACTTTGTGCATTAATGTAAAGTTCCTGTCAAAAGTTCCTCCTCTTTCACAATCTGTTATATTTCAGAGCCTGAATGTACATTTGCTCTCTTTCTATTCGTCTCTCCTCATCGCAGTCTCAGCTGATGTCTGTCTATCATCAGTTTGGTTCTGCTCCAGGTTTCTGTCTGTTTAAGAAAGTTTGTTCTTCCCTATGCTGCAAAGATCACTACTCATGGTGGATTAAGATGAGATCAGACTGGGTCTTATCTGTGAGATGATGACGTGATCTTTATTTTATTATTATTATCTATTGATTTTGTCCTCTGCTGTTAAAGCTGCACTGTGTGTTCAAGGTATCCAAAGGGCCCAGGTCCCAAAACAGAACATCATATGTGTGAGTCAGTTTGTCTTCACAGCTCAGCTCATGTCCTATGGATGTAAAACACTTCATTAAAAACCCAAACTGAAGTGTGGAAAGAAACAAATGTCTGAATATAAGCCCTCTGGCTCCATCGCTGACAGTCTGACTCCCTCATGTTTATTTTTCTGCTGGATTTTAGTCATCCTAAAAGCATATTTTGTGAGAGAGTTTATATCTGAGAGTGTGACTGTGAACAGCTTCAGATCAGGAGTTTCAGTCAAACTGGGTCCATTTATGGCCTGTTAGTGTTTTACTGTGTCCACAGCAGTCAGAGGTCAGAGGCAGGGTTACCATGAGGGTCAACAGAACCACATTTTATATGAGAGTAAAAGAAAATAGCTTCATTTTTTAAGCGAGTGATGTTGGCTTTAAACAAGGGCAGAGAGATATTTATGAACTTACACTTTTATTTGTAATGGAAAACTGACCAATACATACACACCATAGACCATGTATTGAAATGTATATTGTTATTTCTAAGTAAGAACAAAGCATTTACCTCCACTGCCAAATACTGCAAGATGTTCAAGGAGGAAACATGGACTGTCAAAGAGGCTTGGTGATAAAATAACTTTGTTTCTTAAACTGTTGAAATTTCCCCAAACCAGATCAGGCTTTTCCTGTATTCTATTACTCAAGCCAGTCACTGTTTTGTCAGAGAAAAAAGTGAATGGTTACCTGCTAGTCTTTCATTTGGTTCCAGGTTTGTTTTAGTGTCACAAAAGAGAGAAAAGCTGACAAACCCTGACACAGGAGTCACTGAACTGAAACTTTATCATGAGTGTCAGCTTTAAGACTTCCTGTCTGTCTAGTTGGATGATGTAACATCAGTCCGGTTACGCAACCAGACAGGTCACTTCTGTGCATTCTGTGGCTCCACCAGCAAAGCACATCTAGGTCGGTGACATTTTAGAGTTTCTCACAGCAAAAAAAAAGAAGAAGTTATGAGCTAGATTCTACTTATCTGTTTTTCCTTTACCTGTAAACGAGTGTGTTTTTCATTCTTGTCAGTGCCTGTTCCAAATTACCTCAATATGCATTTATTTTTTTGCATTCTTTACATTTTTGCACCCCCTAAAAAATCCATGCAGTACCACTGAAATATTTTCTATATATATTAAAAAGAGTTGTTGGTGACACTGTTACAGTCAATCAAAACGTAATCATGATATACACAGATACCATACCCAGATGCGTAATGTCAACACTGTAAATCAGATATTGGATATTTTGGCTTTTAAGGTCACAGTGTGTCATTTGTCAAGGTATAAAACATATGTTTTTAAATTTGAAAGGCAAAACTGATTTAAAATCAGATGGTTTTATGGTATATTAGCTGGTTTTACATGTCTTCAATCACAAATTTCTTTAATAGCATCATTTGTCTATTCATTACAACTGAAGCCTGTTACCTATAGACTTTATAAAATATGGATGTAGTCCCTGTTAAGTCACCTGTCTGTTTCTGATAAAATGAAATGACACAGGCTTTGAGCTTCCTGTCTTACAGCTAAAGGTTACTTGTCAGTCATATGAGATGAGCTGAGCCTCTGATTGGACAAACTCATAATCCTAATATCTTCTAAACTGCTGAGCTAGAAAAAAAAAATCCCACGTGCAGTGCATGCTGATTGAGAAATTAGCATTTCAGACCCAAGCCTTTCTTGAACCAGGCTGTGAATACAATTCTATAATACCCTGAAAGTTTGTGCTTCTGTCTTGGTGTGTTTGTGGTTTCTGCAGCCAGCTTCAAGCGGATCCTGGATGAACACCAATTTATACCACTTCCACATAGGCTTAATTTTTCCAAACCAGATGTTGCCCCTTGGTGTTACCACATGACGACGCAGCACAGGTGCAATTGTATGAGAGCACATTGTCAATCAGCAGCACAGTCTAACGTAAGCTGATCAGGATGAAGTCTGGAGGAATTCACCACAAATGCAATTATTCTACAAACGTACACGTCTGGAAAGGCTGTCAAATGATTCAATTACCTCTCTCTCTCTCCTCTGCTCTGCTCTGCTTGCTGCAGGTTGGCACTGACCTGCTGGATGCACAAGCAGATAAATAATTAGATTAACTTGTCCAAAAATGTAAATCCAATCTGTTGATTTATGGCCCCATGGATGAAGTCATGTATTTGTATTTGTGAAGCCAGAAAAATACTAACAACTCTGGCCACAAGTGACACCACAATCCATCAGTTGAGCCAAGCAAACAGATGAAAACAGTTGTTGGATTGTTATTAACATGCTTTTCGTCTGAGTTTTCGATCAATCAATCTTTATTCATACAGCACCAAATCATGACAAACGTTATCTCAAGACACTTTCCAAAACATGTACAAGTCTATACCTGTTAATGTTGATATTTTTTTATTTTGTTTCATTAACAGAGTACCAACATCAAGACATGGTAAGAAGTCTTATCTCATCTTAACCCACCATGAGTACAGCCCTTTTTAGAATTTAGCAAGTTACAATGGCAAGAAAAACTTCTCTTTAACGGGCAGAAGCCAGATTCATGTTGACAGAAATTTGCCAAGACTGTGTTGGGGTTGAGGGGGAAGCTGCGGCACATGGTTAATGGGATCCATGGTTAATAACTATAACCATGCATTAAGATAAAAGTTAGACTGACAGATGGAGGAGAAAAGGAAACGGGAGTATAGTGTGTCAGTCTAGACCTATAGGAGCATAACTAAGAGCTGGTTCAGACCTGATCCAACTTAAACTGTGAGCTTTATCAAAAAGGAAAGTTTTAAGTCTGTTCTCAAAATTAGAGAGGGCGTCTGCCACCTGGACCTCAACTGGTGAGTTATACCATAGAAGAAAGGCCTGAAAACTACAGGCTCCACCTCCCATACCAGGCCTGCATGCCAAGAGCGAAGTGATATGGGACATTCTACCAGTCACTGTTGTTCAGGCCTCTAGTAGAGCTAGTTTTAAGTGACTTATAAAGAAACAATTTAACACTACATTAGGAACGTAAATACTTACTTTTTTATGTATTTATATACATGTGTTTTATGCTGTGATATTGTGTATTGAGGGGAAAATTGTTTTTTTCTATTTATATATATGTTTTTCAACCTTGTGTGTTTTATACTGTTTATTATTGCTTGAACTTATATTTTACTCGTTGTTATTGTGTACTTTATGTGTTGTTTGTCTTACGTGAACCCCAGGAAGAGTAGCTGCTGCACTGGCAGCAGCTAATCGGGATCCAAAGAAATAAAGAAATCTAGATAGATAGTATAATATGGAACTATGAGCTGTTTAAGATAAGACGGCCCAATGCCATTAAGAACTAAATAAGTCAGAAGAAGATCAATCTTAAATTTTACTTTAAATTTTACAGGTAACAAGTGTAGGGGATCTACCACTTGTGTAACTTCACTTGTCTCAGTGTAATTCTGTCTGTTTGACTGTTTTCCAATGCAGGGAGCTTTCACTCCAGTTTCTCAGTGGTTGACAACTAGCAAATTAACTTTTGTAGACCACAAATATTATTCTCAAATGTCAGGTGATAGAGTTTTAGGTTACAAATTGGAAACAAACCCAACTAGTCATTTCTTAATTTTTCTGATTATTTTCATACATAGGATAATGAAAGAGCAAAAAAAAAAAAAAACAAGTAAAGACTAAACCAAGGAGGGGCCTGGTTTTGCACATGCAAACCAAAAGAACTACAGACACTTCATTCATGTTTTCATCCTAACATATTGACTAAAAACCTCAGATGAAAACCTTCCATACCTAACAGCTATGGGCCAGCATAAGTGATCATCTGAAGATCAGTAAAGAGATTTGGGAGGCGATTCACAGCTTTAATATCAGGTTGGAAATGTGATTCAGAGGTGGAAAATGAAATAGATACATCCCAGAATTATATTTTGTTCCTCTCTCCACATCAGTTTTTATTGGATTTCCCTGAACCTGTTTCTTTGCCAGGAAACGCCTCAGTGAAGCACACCCTCTCTACTCAAGCACAGCTCTGTTTCTAACATCCCAACACATCTGCACACTAACAAATGAAAGCTGCTGTTCTTCAGTTTAGTTTCTAAGACATTCATTATGTCTGAGGCTGAATCCAGACTTCTGTTTAGTCACTGAGTGCAGGATTAATGGTGAGACCGCCGGACAGTGTATACCATTTTTGTGAGCGTGCTCAGCATCTGGGGGAGGAATCAGATGGAAGGTATGAGTGACGACACAGTGATGATCTCTGCGTCTGGCTGTATAAAAGTGAGTGCTCTCCCAGTGCAGGCAGCAGTGGAACATAGATCAGCAGGATGATAATGTGTGTGGAGTAAACATGAGGAACATCTGGAGGAAAAGAGCCGAGCAGCACACAGAAGGTGAGTCCTTTCAGAGGAGAAAAGTGCTTTTAAGAGCAGGTTATGACTTTTTATCCATTGAGCTGATTTTTATAACTTCATTTGCAGCCGCTGAGATCATGTTCTTATTTGATGCATGAATAACTGCAAAGCTGTGGTGACTGATTTACAGAGTTTATCATGATCAGACAATTGCAAGAATTAGAGAAATAAGAAGAGAAATTCATCATTATATATAGACTGAGCAAATTCACTTCAAATGCTAAAGCTACACAAAAACCTCAGCTTTTAGATAAAGTTTGAGGAGTAAGAGTCAAAGAAAGCAACTTTTTGGTTCCAAAATTAAAAGGATCGTCATGCTGATAATTACACATAAATGGCCTATACTTCACAGGTCAGTTATGTAATAATTTCACAAACTTTTGTATTTACTTTGTTGAAATTACCCCTGAATTGTTTGACAATTGGGTGAAAATTATCACACAACTTCTTAACAATGATGTACAGATTAAACTGTAAGCAGATCACAATTTGCTAAATTTTGTATGAACTCCAAAGTAAGTTGGTGAAACAAGTTGGAAATAACAGTTACAACTCACTTGGATTTAGAGGTATACTGTGCAGATATCAATAGGAATTGATTTAGCCTGAACAGTTGAAGTTGAAAAGAAACTTCTCAGAAATTAAAGTAATAATGCTTTTAAAGTAGAATTTGTATGACAGGCAAGTCAACTCTGCCATTATTTGACATCTGTGAACTGTGTCTGGACAGATTCTGTGCTGTAATGGGAAGCTTTCTATGCTATCATGTCATGTAAAGTAAAACAAAGAAAAGTAAAGTAGATTATGATAAGCCTAATTATAATGGTGTATCATTTATCCTTCATTTCCATGTGATCAGTCGTGCACGTCAACAAACGTTGGACTAAAGAACATTGTGAAACTATTTAAAACAAATAACTAAGAATCAAGTGCTTATTGGGAAATTGAATACATTTATTGAGTTAAGATGTCTAAGCTAATTATTATTACAGGACACTACAGACCTCACTTCTTATTGCTCAAAATTGCAGCTATTGTTATGTCGGTGTTGGGATGATTCTACATACATTTTGTTGTGAATTGTGATTTAATTTAATGTAAATTATTCAGCAACTGTCTCCAACTTACCTTGAAATTTGGGGAAAATTTCAAAGAAACTGAAAAAATCAGTTACACACTGATTGTGACTTGCTTATGACTCAATTTGGGTATTATTTTAAAGAAGTTACATGCTTATTTCCACTTAATTGTCAAAAACATCAAGAGTCATTTCAAATAATTTTTTTTTTAAGTTTTTCAAGTAACAACCTAACTCCGATGAAACTCATGGACCCGTAAAGTGTCACCAGTATTTGACACAATTGCGTAATAACCTGATTAAAGCTTTCTGTACTGAAGACATGGCCCACTGTGCAGTGTTAGGCAATTTGTGCCTCAATTCTGGCAAAGGTTATAGATCTATGTTTGTTTTCATGTTTCTTCTATTCTTCTAAATTCTGATCTCTGCCTGGATTTGTCTTTCCACTCAAGCTGAATTTGCTCTAACAAAAAATTCATGTCTTTTACAGTTTAAAATGACCTTTAATGCATCAAACTGGTTGGCCCCGACCGTGGACCCAGAGTGGGACCCCTGCAGTAACTACACGGCGGCCTGGCTGTGGCTGTCCTCCCTGCAGCCCACCTACCTGGGTCTGCTCAGCGTGGTGGGGTTGGTGGGGAACGGCCTGGTCCTCTGCGTGCTCTGCCTCCAGAGGAAACCCTGCACCGAGGCTGACGTGTACCTGGGGAACCTGGCGGCTGCTGATCTGGTCATGATGTCCTGTCTCCCTTTCTGGGCTGTGACCATATCTCATGGGTACCAGTGGGAGTTTGGAGAGATCCTCTGTAAACTGGTCAACGTGGCGATCTCTATGAACTACATCTGCAGTGTGATGTTCCTCATGATGGTGAGCGTGGACCGTTACCTGGCCCTGGTGAAGCCGATGAGCTCCAGTCGTCTGAGGAGAGTCTCCTGGGCCAAACGGATCTGTGTTGGAGTCTGGGCTCTGGGCTTCCTCTTCACTCTGCCCAACCTGCTCTTTCGCACAGTG